>CAEGAG010267424.1:0-20175 GCA_903067065.1 Brachyrhaphis terrabensis | reverse complement strand
GATCCTAAAACGGCTCCCATTGTGGAGCCGGTTCCAATCGTTCACTTCAAAGAGCCGGCTCTTAGAGCCGGATCGTTTGCGACCGACACATCACTACTACGAGGCAGACGGTGAAGTAGGGAGTGGGGGGGCTACCACAGCAGCAGGAGCAGGGGAGGAAGCGAGCGGAGGATGCTTATCTTCAAGGTGAGCTAATGTGAAATACAGGAAGGCTTCCTGTTCCGTAAAGACAACAATACCACCTCTCGGTGTCTACCGCGTTAGAGGTTAAAGAAAGGAGACCATATCAGAAATGAACACTAATACGGACATTTAAATGGTCCCTTTTTAGCTGATTGGCTAGCATTAGCTAGATGGAATGAGGTGACTTTCGGCTCGGGTTGAACTCTTGAAATGCAAGAAAGTCCATATAAAACTTGCTTTAAGTCAGCGTTTACTGTACGTGCTAATGTTGACATGACCAGTAATTACATTTTCATTCTTATCTGAAGTTGACTGTGACAGCTTGTTATATAGCACCAACAGAGACACATTGGCGCATGTCGAAAGCTGGGAATCAGTGACCCAGTTTACTTCCTGTAAGGAAATAAACAGGAGAAAAACAAAATCATATTGCGCTACCGTAACATCTTCTGCTCGTTTGTTTACCGCTTTTATTAGAAAATCCAATATGTGTCTCTTGGTTTTCCTTATCCGCGTTGTCTGTTTCAGCTTCAGATGAGGCTTTTCCGATTTTTATACTAGAGAACTGAGTTATGGACAGGAACATGCATCAGAAATATGAATATTACAAGTAAAAGCTTTGATTCAAAGCAACGTCCGTGCGTGTTTTCTGAAAAGGAGCTGCAACGCAAACGATTCTATCTAAAACAACAATAAAATCGAAAATGACGCCAAGATGTTGTGGGTATTGAGAAATGCTGGATCATTTCTGTTGATGGTGAAATCCTTGATGTTTTGCCATTATTGTGTAGTCCAGTTCATATGGATAGTAGGATTTATTAATCTTGATTTATATTGATGGTAGACATGTTTTTTTCAAACAAGAAAACTTCTGAAACAATATTCAGTTCATCACTGAAATGACATTAAATTTGTCCATATAGATGTACAGTGAATCCAATCCAATCATGTAGACATCTTGAAAGTTTGCTATAGAGCTTGGCAGTTTGGTAAAAATCCGATCATAATGAAATGTTTCATCTCAGTTGAGCACGATGCAAAACAAACGACTGTTTTTGCCAGTCCTTTGTCACTGTTTTCCGGATGGAGATATAAAAAAATATCAGGTTATTTTTTATTTTAAATACTGTTTTTTTTCTCTTTTTTTTTCTTTAAAAGATAAACTTGATTGAACTTTATACAGCTGCTTTGGCTTAATAAAATAAGTTGGCTTAGTTTAAACTAAAATCTTCAGGGAAACATGGAAAAATAAAAGAAACCAATAAAACAGACATCGTCTGTCTTTGGAAAGAAAATAAATTGCGGTTCTTTATATCCTCCAATCAAATTTCTGTGTGGCTCTTTTCCAGCCCCATGATTGGTTTAGCCCGGTGCAACTCTTGTTGTTATTGGCTCTTCACCCTTTAGGTCTATGTCGACCTTTACTATACAGCTCTAGTTTATTACTAGTCTATTAATGGAGTTATTAAATATGAGGTCAAGTTCAGTTTACTGTTGAAATTGGTAGCTGTGTCCTGATACAACTTTATTCACTTCTGATACGATACTGATATCGTAGATTTGAGTTTTGTTCTATACTGATATTGACCCGATACGATATCAGCACGAATCGTACAGATTTATATTCCTCATTATGTTTTTTTATGTAATATTTTGCCCCTTGCTTCTTCCTGACCTCTGACCCCTCTCACCCCCCAGCATGTGATGACTGAGGCCTGAAGGTTGAGAAGCTGCAGCAGCAGGACCTGCGAGCATCCAGCTTCAATGAAGGATGAAGAGCCCGGTGCACAGATGCAGGGACGTGGAGCACGGTCGCGGGCAGGCCGGGGCCGGGACTGGGGCCGGGGCCGGGGGTGCGTCCAACTGCCTACAACCTGAACAGCGCATCCCTATCTCCAAAGACGTCATCACTTCCTCCTCTTCCTCAGCCTTGTGGTTCATCAGGGACACCTGCGGCATCGTGTGCGCCATCGTAACATGGCTGCTGGTGTTTTACGCTGAGTTTGTGGTGCTGTTTGTCATGCTGGTGCCCTCCAAGAATCTCACTTACAGCATTGTGAACGGGACCTTGTTCAATACTTTGGCCTTTCTAGCCCTCGCCTCACACCTCAGGGCCATGTGCACTGACCCTGTATGTACACTGAGATGGATTTGTTTCTGTTACTGTTCAGACGTTTTCTTTCTTCCTTCTGTAGTTGTGGTCTCTAAGATATTTGTAAATGATTTGTTTTGTGCCAGGGGGCCGTGCCAAAAGGGAATGCCACTAAGGAATACATAGAAAGCCTTCAGCTGAAACCAGGGCAGGTGGTCTACAAATGTCCCAAGTGCTGCAGCATCAAGCCTGACCGAGCGCACCACTGCAGGTGAGGGAACGGCTGCAGCTGTCAACTCAGGCTGTCCGTACAACTTCACATGAGAAAATGATTTAGATTAATCTACATACAAACCTTCAGCTTTTCCTAATTTTAATCGGTTGACTACAATTATCTTTAGTACTTTTTGAAGAATTGAGTTCTACCCTTTAGGATCAAGATTTGCATCTTTTATATATGGGTGCACCAAACTTTAACATTCAACAAAATTGAAAATAACTTCCATATGTCTATATAATAGAGTCACATTCAATACATTTGAATGTTAGTAGTAGAGTTACAGAAATAAATGGCAAATTTCAGAAAGTGAAACACATTACATAGATTAACTCCAGTGACGGAGCTTAACTTTTATTGTTAGTGGTCCGAGGGAAACCAAGGCCACAGATGAGAATGACCATCAGTTTACACAATAAATAAAAAATGTAAATAACAAATAGAAATTCTGTATTTATAGTATATTTTTTAAACGTTTATCCTTGGTGTTCTACTTCCCCTAATGAGATGAATTGCTGTGGCAGAAGCTTCTACAGGCCCACCAGTGACGGAGGATAAACAGTTTTACTCTAACGCTGAGTTGTTTTTCTGTCATTAGCACATTGAGCAGCGCATACACAAGGATAATTGACAGTGCCAAGTCTTTCCTCCTGGCTCTGGTTGTTTCTGCAGCTGGCAGAGAAGAAGTGGAGGACATCAAATTTTTTATTTAATGTTAACAAAATATGATTTTTGTAAAAGAAAAAAAATTGTTAAATAAAAAAAAAAACTTGACTATTTCTCATATTTTTGTAAGTCAATTTAGTTCAGTAACTATTTTAATTTATTGATATTTTATAATCTAAATGAGTTATGTTTGAAGCTCGTTTGGTGACGAATAAATATGCAAATGACTAAAGCTTCTTATATTGGTAGAAAGACAAATGACAGGCAGTTTATATACCAATTGTAGTTAACTAAACAAAAAAACAGGGAGCTGCAGACTTAATGTAGGATGGGATTTGAGTGTCTCTTGCAGTCTGATTAAAAGCTGTTGGTGGATATCTGCAGCACTGTTTGCTTCATGCTACTGCTTCAGGTAGAAACAGCAACAGCTTCATGCTGCTGCTGTTTCTACAACTGCTGCTGGTTCACAGTTCTAAGGCTGAACCACTTCGAGAGTGGGAAGCAAAATACTCCAAACCACCCTACTTTATATTTAGTCCTTCAGCTAACAGCTCACAAACAGCGGTGGAACACTTTGAGGCCTGCAGCCTCCTCAGTTTTATGCTCACTGTGAGCATAAAACTCACAGTGTATGTAAGTTTACATCAGTATGTAAACATCAGTTTACATACTGATGTATGTAAACACTTCAGTATTTACATACACTGATGTATGTTATCTCTTAAATCCATTTTCTAGTTTGGTGTTTTACTTTCTGAGGAGCAATATGAACCAAACCCTGGTCTTGATAAATGTAATAGAATTCATCGCTGCTTTATGAGCTGAATTCCTTCTCTCCGTCTGATTCCCAGTGTCTGCAAACGATGCATACGGAAGATGGACCACCACTGTCCCTGGGTCAACAACTGTGTTGGGGAAAACAACCAAAAGTACTTTGTTCTTTTCACAGTAAGTTCACAGGAAATCTCTATTATTGCATCTGTTTGCATTTTAAAAATGACATTGAAAAGCTGGGAAATCTGAATGTTTGACATGAAAGCCTGTTAACTGCTTTCTTCTGTAATGCTTCTATGTTAACTCGACACAGTTTCTCAGTGGTTGTCAGGAAGTTGGCGGTTTTTGGTTTATTTTGTTGTTGTTTTTTTTGTGGTAAAATGCTTCACATGGTCTCACCACTGTTTCCTTTTGGACCTAGATGTACATTGCACTCATCTCTCTGCACTCTCTGGTCATGGTGGTCTTCCATTTCCTCTACTGCTTTGAAGATGATTGGACAAGTGAGTGGTTTTTTCTTCTTCTGTTGCACCTTGTCTCAGTGATCTAGATTCAAAAGCAAACTGGCATCTATGCTGCGAAAATCTCTTTATAATAGTTCTGCACATTTAAGCAATGAAATAAAATTATTGGGCTTAGATTAATGTTTGTGTTGGTGTGTTTACAAGAGATTTCAATTGTGCACAACCTTGTTTAAAAAAAGGGCTAAGTTGTTGTGATTCAAAAAAATAAAACATAATAGATAATACCCAAACTTAATTATTTAAAGAAAACATTATATATATTTTTTTTATTTACAATACAATTTAAATACACTATTACACTAGTGTAATAATGTAAATACACTATGCTATTTCAATGTAGTGATTGAAATAGTGGATTTATTACGTGGTTACAAGATGTCATAAGATTTGTCTTAAACATGATGCAACATGATTTGTCAGAAATAATAGGACGGTTGATATAAAGTGTTACAAACTGATATTTGTCTATTTCCTACCTTAGGTTCTTGTTGATAATTATGAGAAATAATAAATGTGGTCAGAGTCTGAAGATCGATAAAACATTTGGTTATCACAATCAGAATTCATTTTGTTATTGTGCAAGAAAGCACAATAAAATGTAAAAAAAAAAAAGGGAACTCAAAGGTAAAAAAAAAAGTAAACTGATCAAATTTCAGAAGTGAGTAGCTCTTCATATTACTCAGTACCGTGATCTAACTCTGTTAGAAGGTTGGTGACCTCTGACCTAAACTCTTAAGTAATTAAGAATGCTGACAAGGTGATCAAAACGGGTCAATCAGTTTTTGTCTGAATTATTTATGTTAGTGCTTTGGTTTGCATAACTGTTCTAAATTAGAAATCTGTCTTTATATAAAGCAAACTGATCCGCCTTCATGTTGTAAACCTCCTTATTGAAGTGTTAATGTTTTACTGCAGCAGGCAACAGGAAGTCATTGTATCCGTGAGGAGACTTGAGCGTTCAGTTCTTCATGTAACCCTTGACTTGCCCTTTCACTTCCATGTCCCTCCATCACCCAGAGTGCAGCTCCTTCTCTCCTCCTGCAACAGTCATCCTCCTTATCCTCCTGTGCTTTGAGGGCCTCCTCTTCCTCATCTTCACCTCTGTGATGTTCGGCACCCAGGTCCACTCCATCTGTACTGATGAGACAGTAAGTTACCCGCTCAGTGGCGACTGACTTCCCTGTGCTCTTCTCTCATAACTTCCTGTCGTTTCCTTGTCCTCTGTGGACCTTCCCTCAGCTCTGCCTTACTTAGTTTTGACCTTCAAGTTCTGATATTCACCAAAAACATGCTTACCAGGTTGGAAGAATAAGTTGTTTTTATTTTGATTTCGTGTGAATTTTTGTTCACCCATTTTGAAACTACAGCAGTACTTTGCCAGATGGACACTTTTATTTTCAGAGAACAGCTCAATGAACTGATCTAGTTCTTGATATAAATAAAGCTGCATGGGTTTCACAGCTTAATGCTGTGCGGTTTGCTCTGCAGGTTGCTGGTTAGTTCCGTAATTATCACAATAAAGAATAAACGGATGTCTGTGCTGCTACGGCAATCTGCTGTTCCTTCATATCTTTTCAGTCAAGGTGGTAAGCTTGTCACAGTAATGAATAAATCAATTAATAGCATGATAAATTAAAAAGAGCTCAATAACTTCCATTCTGATTGATTAATACTTTCTGAATGAAAACTTTGTTTACAGACCTCCCATGATCCATTTCATTTATGATTTAAATTGTGTGTGGTTTTTATTTCCATTTTATTTATTGTTTTTGTTTGCATTGTTTGTCTTTTTAGATATTTAAAATATATTCCAGTTCCAGTGTTGAGTGTTCTTTACGAAATTAAAGTTTATTTATCCAATTATCACTATATTACTTGAAAATGGTCTCAAAACAACAATATTATCATTTTTTGCAATTATTTCTGGGACAATGCATGTCCAGTAAAATGTGTTATCATGACAGGCCTACAAGTTTGTACGTCTAGTATTTTGGCAAAAGGATATTTGCACATTTTCATATTTTAGCTTTCTGAAACACATTTTCCATCCATCCATCTTCTTCCACTTATCTGGAGTCGCATTGCGGGGATAGCAGCCTAAGAAGTGAGGCCCAGACTTTCCTCTCCTCAGCCACTTGTTCCTCCGAGGGAATCTCAAGGCGTTCCCAGGCCAGCCAAGAAACATCATCCCTCTAGTGTGTCCTGGTCTTCCTCTGGGTCTCCTCCTGCTGGGTGGGGCCTGGAACATCTCACCAGGGAGGCGTCCAGGAGGCACCCTAACCAGATGCCCGAGGCGCCTCAACTGGCTCCTCTTGACATGAAGGAGCAGCGGCTCTAATCTGTGTCCTTCCTGGATGACTGAGCTTCTCATCCTAGCTCTGAGGGAGAGTCCAGACACCCTACGGAGAAAACTTATTTCGCCCGCTTGTATCCATGACCTCCTTTGGTCATGACCCAAAGATCATGACCGTAGATGATGGTAGGAACGTACATCGACTGGTAAATTGAAATCTTTGTTTTTTCACTCCGCTCTCTCTTCACCACGACTGACCGGTACAGCATCTGCTTCATTGCAGACGCTGCG
Source organism: Brachyrhaphis terrabensis (assembly GCA_903067065.1). Taxonomy (NCBI): domain Eukaryota; kingdom Metazoa; phylum Chordata; class Actinopteri; order Cyprinodontiformes; family Poeciliidae; genus Brachyrhaphis; species Brachyrhaphis terrabensis. The sequence goes on along the minus strand of CAEGAG010267424.1, from coordinate 13,075 downwards.
CCAATCCGTCTGTTGATCTCCCGCTCCCTTCTTCTCTCATTTGTGAACAAGATCCCGAGATATTTAAACTCCTTCACTTGGGGCAGGACATCCTCCCCGACCTGTAGAAGGCACTCTAACCTTTTTCGTCTGAAAAAGGTTAGAGTGGCCTCGGATTTGGAGGCACTGATCCTCATCCCGGCCACTTCACACTCGGCTGCGAACCGCTCCAGTGAGAGCTGCAGATCACGTCCTGATGAAGCCAGTAGGACCACATCGTCTGCAAAAAGCAGAGATGCTATCCTGAGGCCACCAAAACGGATCCCCTCAACACCCTGGCTGCGCCTAGAAATTCTGTCCATGAAAGTAATGAACAGAATCAGTGACAAAGGGCAGCCCTGGCGGAGTCCAACTCTCACTGGAAACGAGCCTGACTTACTGCCGGCAATGCTGACCAGACTCTGACACCGGTCATACAGGGACCTGACAGCCCGTATCAAAGGGCCCGGTACCCCATACTGCTGGAGAAGCCCCCACAAGGCCCCCCGAGGGACACGGTCAAACGCCTTCTCCAAGTCCACAAAACACATGTAGACCGGTTGGGCGAACTCCCATGCACCCTCCAGGACCCTGCTGAGGGTGTAGAGCTGGTCCAGTGTTCCACGACCAGGACGAAAACCACAGTGCTCTTCCTGAATCCGAGGTTCGACTATCCGGCGGATAATCCTCTCCAGGACGCCTGAATAGACATTGTCAGGGAGGCTGAACACATTTTCTCATGTTATAATCAAAAACATGAACCTATATTAAACCAATCATTTCAGTATCTCCATCTGCTATACCTGTTCATTCTTCATTAATTAATTAAAATCAAGCAAAGTCTCCAGTCAGTTTTACAGTGGTCACTTTTAATGTGTTTCTCTTGATTGAAGCAAATAAAAAAACATATCAAACTCTGACTGCTGCTTTGGTTTAGATGCCAAAGCACTGAAAGTTTTTTTCTAATTTTTTTTTTTTTATTAGTTTTTTTTTATAGTTATTATGGATCACACATGGTGATTTAACAAACCATACTTAACTGTAGGACAATATAATTTTACAAGTCTGTTACAGATTTTCAAACAGGGCTGATTCAAGTTTCTTTAGGCACCAAAAGGAACAAAATACCAGTTTATTGAGGTTGATTGTCTGTAGTTTGAGGCTGTTGTGTATCTTGGTCAAGAGGTTGGATTAATTTTAGATGTAGATAAGTTCAAATGTTCTCGCTTCACGGCGGAAGCTGGAGGAATGCTCTTAGTAGATGCTTAGAAATTTTACAACCTAAAATAATCTTAATAAAAACCATCAAGTTTTAATGTGTTCATTGGAACATCTTAGTCAGTTATTCTTAACTATACTGTGAAGTAATTATAACAATCAGCCTACAGGTAAGATAGTGGCATTAATCAGCTAATTTCATAAAAAAATTTAAATTAGCTCAATTATATTTATTCTGATATTTGTCGAAGGGCAATTTTTTTTTTTTTTAGAGATGACAAGATTAAATTTTTTATGGTTTCGGTTGAGTGTGTTTTTTATCTCTGTTTGTTTTTGGTTGTTTATTTATATTGGATATTTAATATATATTCCAGTTCCAGTGTTGTGTTCTGTACACAATGAAAGTTTATGGATCTTTGAGAGGACGAACTTGTATCATTATGTAATTATCAATATTACCATTAAATGGTCTCAAAACAACAATCCAATAATTACTGGACAACAACAATCCAGCAAAAATTTGTGGTGTGATCTTTACAGCCGTGTTAAATATGTTCTATTATTTCCAAATTCCTAATAATTTTTTGGCAGATAATTTCACCAGACGAAAACATGCAAACTCAAATTTGGTTGTCTCTCGTTTTCAGGGCATAGAGCAGTTGAAAAAGGAAGAGCGAAGATGGGCTAAAAAAACTAAGTGGATGAACATGAGGGCTGTTTTTGGACACCATTTCTCTTTAATGTGGTTAAGCCCCTTCTCCACCCCTGACCACGGCAAGGCTGAGACCTACCAGTATGTGGTGTGAGGGAGCTCAGGACAGGGAATGAGAAGGACTGGAAAAGATAATCTGTTTGCTCCCAACTCAGCCTGACTTTCAGTGTACGTCCCACACAAGCCATGGACAGCTTGTCATGTGCTCTTTGTGCTGCCAACTAAGTGAGCAATGTCCTTTTTTTTTTTTTTTTTTTTGTTTGCCTTTACAAGTCGAGTTGCAGAGAAAAAGAAACACTGTCTGTCTTTTTGCGAACACTGTGATAAATCAGTTTTGTTTGGGGTTTTTTCTGGTCTTTTCTCTTATCAGAAACTGTCTGTTCTTGCTTGGTGCATAATCTTCCTGCGTTTTGTTCAAGGATACGTTCAGCCAAATTACAAAAGGAAAAAGGGATTAAATGGAAAATGACATCACTTCATCCTGCAGGTATATGGTTGTTCTTGTAGATTAGGTGACTAAAACGGTGAAAAATCAAAATGAAATCGATTGATTAGGTTATGAGCATACCCAGAAGAGTTTAACCTGCAGGTTTTATCAGGGACATGTGAAGGAATGCACCTACCTCATCTGCTGAAAAATATATTTAGCCACTGGTTCAGTCCAGATACACCTGCTGAAATATATCCAGTATACATGATGCCTTTCGAAAGAGTTCCTGCCCCTTGATTTCTTCCCATTTTGCAGTAAACATTGAACAATGTGCAAAACTGTAAGAAATGTATCCCAAAGGTCTTGGAGCTGGAACTGCAGTTAAAAGTGGTTCTACTAGGTTTGGGGTCATAAGAGTTGAATAAATCATTTCTCCACTACTATGGACAAGAGATGCAGCAATAAATCGGTGCTGATTTCCTACATGTTGGGTGATCGAAGGTCTGAACATCAGCCGCTGTCCTGTTTTGTGCAGCAGGTCACCTACATGAGTGATTAACAATAGTCACCTCACTTTTGCCAACTTGGTTTGTTTTCCCACCTGATAGTTCGCTGGCTCAGTTTGACTGGGGACCAAAATTGCAACATTTGTTATTTTCAGCTGATGCAGTTTTCTTTCACACTACAATGTGTCAAACAAACCAAACCCTTTGAAAGATCTGTTCCCCCCCCTTGCCTGTAGAGGTGCTGTACCAAGAACCATTAAGGGAAATGACATAAAAACCTCTGAAGATATTGCAAGGAGCTTCTTTCTTCAAAAAGCCAAAATCAGATTTTAGTTGTAGGATTTTTCTTTTGGCGTTGGTAAAAGACCGCAAAAGCCATTCAGATTCAGATTTATTCGAATCCCCAAAGGGCAATTGATGAGCCATTACTTCAGCTATCATTAAACTCACTCCTCTATTTTTGGTTGTATTTACCCAGAATGCCCTGCGTTATAGTCTGCTTCCTGCTTTTGGAGCGGCCTTGGTGTTCACATATGCATTGAGCCGCGTCACTTCACTTCAGCTCAACAACTCTAGGTTTGTAGGCGGACCAGAGTTCGTTTTTTTGTTTGTTTTGTGTTGTTTTAGTTTGCATTCATTTTTTTAGTTCCGATTGGTCATTCACACCTCTCCAAACGAACCAGACCGTCTAAACAGACAAACTGATATTAATGAGGACTGAACAGGGCTGATATGAATGCATACTTAACTATTTTTGTCACTATATTTATATATAGTATATCTATATATTTTTGGACATTTTAGACCAAAAAATTTGTATTGGTCAAAATCTGAATCGGTAGGTCAGAATTTTAAATGATTAGTGATCTGTCAGAAAACTACAATTGGTGCACTCCTAATTTGCACTGTCTTGTGCTTAGGTCAGTCTCTCACCTACAATCCTATATTGTGACTTACCTGTGATGAAAGGTGAACAAGTTCAAGATGTAAGGCACTTTAAGGTTTGATCTCTAGGTATACAAGTTGCTGCACAGCCTCTAATCATCTCAAATATTTTTTCCTCTGCTACACTCCCACGATGAGCTAAAATGAGAAATTAGTGGTAAATATATTCTGTAATTTAGCTGAACGATTTTTTTATTTTTTAGGACTGGCAAAATTCAGTTTCCTTGTTGAAGTGATTCCTTTGTGAAACCAGATCCATGAGCTTTTAATTGCTGCCAAAAGCTGCACATCAGCAGCTCCTTTATTGCTGTTTCAAGTTGGGTTGAACTGTTTTTATCAATTTATTTTTTATTATTATTTTGTATGAAGGGCAGATTCTAAGAATCAGAGAAATGAAAACTGTTTAGTTGTCCCTGTGCCCTACTATCCTGAGCTTTCCTTCTCTGATCAGCCTCCATCTTGGCCGCTTTGCTTCGCTTCGTTTTGCCTTCAGTCTCTTCACAAAGTTCTCAGGTGTCTCAGCGTCACGTTTGTTTTTGGTATTTTGGAAGTGCAACAAATGGTTAATACATACTGAAGCTAAGTCCAGCGCTGATGCATCACACTTTCAAAAAAAAGCCAATAAATTGTGACAACTGTTAAAAATGTATCAGGAAAGGGAAAACCAATGGGAGAAAGATTCAGATGTTGCAACTTGTTGCAGCTCAAGTGCTAAAGCTTTTGTCCAGGAGTGTCTGTGGCAGACCTGCATGAGAACTCAGACCTGAAGGTGACTTCCTTTTCGGACACTCTGTCAGTAATAACCAGATGTATTATTTATGTTTTTATGCCGCCTTTTTTTTTCTTTTCTTTTTTACTATTTATGGTTTGAATTAGAGGTAGGTGATAGACTTAAAATCTTATCACAATATTTCGTGGTGCTATTGTGATAATGATACAAATACTAAACTATTATTGTTTTGCAGTCTGTTTTAGGAAGCTGCATGACAGCCATCACAGCCCCACTAACACAAATACTGCTTCAGAAAAAGGTCTGTGACGGCAGTTTCTTAAAGAAATGTGATTTCAGTAGGCTGCCCGCTGTAACTTCGTTTGACCATATTTATCGATGGTCTCATGGAACAAACAGTGGAAAAATGGTAACACTTTTTCTTTCTTTTTTAGTTTTCAAGAGTCATTATTGTAATTGTTACCATAAATCAAAATTCTTAATAATAAAAAAAAAAGTTTCTCGAAATATAAAAAATATGATAAATACCCAGCCCTAACTTAAGCTCTTTGAATTTTATAAAATTGTGATACAAACTCAAGTGCATACTCAATGTCTTGCAGTTATAAAATATTTCAAAGGTACTGCTGTAAACATTTCTTTTCTCATGTTGAGGAACCGGCGTGGGCTGGTCTGGTTCCTGTAGTTTAAAGTCTTTGTAATGAGACGGAGGAGAACGTGCTGGAGTGACTGCATTGTTCTTCAAACACACAGTAACTCACACACACAGCCTTCTCCCACCTCTGGCTGCTTACTGCAACACAACTGGCTGAAATAATGTAATGTTGCATTAAAGGTTATGTAGATGTAATCAGTGGATGCCTTTCCATCTGTTACTAAAACACCAGGTGAAATCTGAATTTGAAAAGTCGACTTCTGAAAACTCGATTTGCTCCTTTCACTGAAAAAAAACAAATTCCAACAGAGCAAATTTTGCATCCACCATCAGTATTGTATGGAAGCACATTTCCACCACTTTGCATGGTATTTTATCAACTTGAGGGATACGGAGTCTGTTTTGAGAAACCAGAGCCTCTGTAGTAACGAGACCATTCATGAAAACGTTTGCTGCTGCTGTTCTGTTTTGTTCTACTACACATCTGTGTAGTAATGTCAAAAGAACAATAGAAATCATTACTTTGATATAGTTTGAGTTTTTTTGTTTGTTTGTTTGTTTTAAATTATGTAAATACTGTGGTGGCGCAACCATGACAACCCAGGAGCTGGATCTGCTTACATCGTTTATTCAATTCCAAATGAAATCAACAACCAGTAAGCCCAAAAACACATTCTTTTTTTTTTTTTTTAATAATACCCTCTAGGTATTTAAAGTTTAAATAACTATATTATTTAATTGGGGAGGGGGGTGTATTGTGCCCCCCTCATTGTATTGTGATCTGCCACAATACAATGAAACTGCTGCATTTTGCTCATGGTTGTGACCCATACGGGCTCATGCCTCTTCTGGATTGTTTAACTCTGAAATTTCAGGTACAGAAAACTTGTTTGATTTTCCTTGTTGCCAGCATTTCTGTCCTCATGAGCTTTGGTATGGAGAACTGGCTCACCGATGTCTTATTGTGTATTTGACATAACTGTAATATTTCCATGCTGCACCAGTGTGGAATATTCTTCCCTTAACACACACACACAACCTGTGTCTGTCTGTACATGTGCATTTTATCCTCAGCCAAAGAGTGTGTGTCTCCCAACTCCAGCTGGATTTGGTCATATGTTTGTTACCACTGCTGTAAACCCTGACTTGTGCTTCAGCAGTGAGATGTTTGTTGAAACACTGGCTGTGTGAAAACAGAGTAGATTCTGTTAGTTCTATTGAAGGGATTATCCTCTCACCTTCATTCCCCGTTTGTTCATGAGCGTTTGCCACTCGGTTGCTGTAAAAGCTCGCCAGAATCAGCACAAAGCCCCACAACGTTCTGCTGATTCGGTGGACTTTGATGTGAAAACTCTCTGAAGGAGCGCTGGCTCGTTTTTAAAAGCTTCGGCTGCTGGAAGAGGAGCGGAATCCGGCGTGGATCGGAGTTGGGCCGGAACACCTGGCATGGCATCCTGCACCGTTCTGGACTGCGTTAAAGCATTTAGGAAAGTCTAAACCTTCACCATTCGTACTTACACGTGCTTAAAAATGACAAAGCAGCACTTTGTTTGTATTATTTCCATATTCTCTCTGAAGCTGCGTTTCCATTGCAAATGTGCGCAAAACTGTTCATATTCTGCTAATGTCAAGGGGGGAAAAGATTCGTCTTTCCATTAAATAAAAAATTTTATTAAAATCACACGGGGATAAACTTGTTCACGTGACAAGTCATTAAAAATCATGGCAGCGACGGATGTAAACAGTTACATGAGATACATTCATAATTCAGCCATGATGGCGCTAGAACTCATCTATAAGCCGTCAGAGGAGACGTCGTGTTGGAGCGACGAGCAGCTAAGGCCTGGGAACGGCGATCTATGCCGCATTTTGGGGAAATTTTACAGACGCTCTACAGATTCAAAATGTTGGAATGACAACTTCTTATGCACTGTGAGATGCTGTGAGAGCTCTGGTGCAGCCAGCTGCATATTGTCTTAGAAAAACAAAACAAAAGAAACCATCATCCTCCTACCACTTCTTGTTGTTTTCGCCAGTAGTAACATCTGGCTGCTGATAACGACTCGTGTGATGCAGTAAAAAGTGTTTCCATTACAGTTTTGTAAAATACATCTATTTTGATAAGGCTGAAAAACCACCTCATCCTAACGCTAAAACATTTTAGTGAAAAACATGTTGATTTTTTTTGTTGTTTTAAATGATTTATTTTCATTTAGTAAATTTATTTTCATAATGTCAATTTGCGCAATTTCATGGAAAAGTGTTTTACAGGTTTGGTTCCTGTGAAGTGTTTATGCATGGCAGTTAGTTTGGTGAAATCATTCGGATGGCAAGATTGATTTTATTTTATTTTTTTTTGGTTTTGTTTTTGGGTTTTTTTACAAATTTTTAAAATGGTTTTTAAATATTGCACACATATTTCAGCACTTGATGCAGAGAATAAACCCTTCTCCATTGCAAAGCAGAATGTGTTTGGCTTTTTCTGTGGGGGGAGTGTGTGTTACTGATGATGAACTAAGCTTTCCCTGAACTTTGACCCCCTCTTCACACATGACCGCTGGTTTTCCTTCCATCCCTGATTTTTGTTTTGTTTAGTTTTTTTCCCCATTCTTTGTCTTTTAATCTGCCTCTCTCCTATGCAGTGTCCTCTTCACACTCATGCATTCTGCTTTGGTTGATAACTCACTCTGCCCAAAGCTTTCTGAAGCAGACTTTAGAACCGTGATGGAGGTAAGCTGAGGAGGAGCTCGTCGCTGTAGTCGTCCCGTTGAGCTTAGCGCGCCTCTAGCATGCAGGTTTCAGTCATGGCAGGCCCAATGTGTCTCGGTTCCTCTTTGTTTTAAGTTCAACCAAACAAATGGGAATGAATGAGTGAGCTTAGTGAGGAAAATATTGCATGTTTCATTTTGATTCTTTTTATTATTTGTGGAGTTTTTTTGTTTTTTTTCTCATTTGCAAGCTTTCTTTTTTTATTATTTGTATTATTTTTTTAAATTTGCTGTTTTGTTTCTCCTACAGAATGTGTTGTAGTCCACTGTTGGTAGAGGCGCTGCTGTTTCTACTGGCCATCAAGTTAAAACACCAGTTTACACAAACGGTTCCTACGCAGTCTGGAAATGCTTGGAATTAAATTTTTACACATTTTTATTAATGTGGGGAAGAAGTAATAAGGGAGGAAAAAACTTTATCCCATGTTACTTTGATCAAAACTAACAACTTATCGCTCATCTCCACTGCTGGGTTATTTGACAGGAATGAGCTGATCCTGGGGTGATTCATGTTTTCAGTGTGTAGTCTAATGGTTTGGCACATATTTTGTGGATCTGGACATGGAAATGCCAAAAGCATATTTCATACATTTCCATTGAGTAGGAACATTATGAGACAGTGGTCACTAAATGTACTCTTCCCATTAAAGCTGCAGTATGTAACTTTTGTAAACATTCTTTTTTTTTTTTACGTATTTGTTAAAATTATTACCTTGTCATGATATCATAACATGAGACAATCTGTGAAAAAATCCACCTCGTCTACCTTCTCCTTGTAGTCCTACTACCATGTGGGACTACAACTCCAGTCAGAAACCACCAATCAGATCCAGGAGGAGGAGCTGTAGCCCCTCCTCCTGGCTCTGATTGGTTGTTTTTGACTGAGCAGTGTATTTTTGCAGATGGCTGTCGAACCATAAGGAGGAGGAGCTTTACTTTTATTACAGATTCTCATGTTATTCTGTCAGGACACGGTGACAGTTTTAATAAATATGTGAAAAACATAAAAAGTTACATACTGCATCTTTAAGAACTGCTTTTAGAATTATTATAGTGCAAAAAACACAAGTGTTGTTGAGTTGGACAGAAGGTTCCATTCTATTGGTCGAGGAAAGTTAAAAGCTTTCAGGAGACATTAAAAAAAAACAAAAAAAACTGTCCCATGACTTCATCTGGCATCATCCTGATCTGGTTAAAATATCAATGAAGAAATATTGCCAGGCGGTCTACTACATAACAAAGATATTGCACTTCTTGTCAGATTTTCTGGCCAGTACAAACAGGAGAAATGATTTGCAGAAACCAGTACATTTTAGTGTTTTTCTTTTAAAGACCTCGAATGCTCCAGCTGTGTTTGCACTGTCGTCAGTCGTGTAGCATTAAGGTGTGTGTGTGTGTGGGGGGGGGGGGTGACGGTGCACGCACATGCTCACTGTGGTGTCGTCCTCAGGGAATCGAGCGTCTGAAGGGGGAGACGGGGAGGTGGGGCAAAGTGCCCTGCTGGGAGGCCATGCAGACGGCGTTCGGGGGCCGGCCCTCCCCGTCCTGGTTCAGCCCCTTCACAGGCCTCAGCTGTCAGAACCGGCCTGTGGACCACGTCCCCGTCCCGCAGGGGGACATCATTGAGCAGGACGTCATAGAGATACCACTCACACCTACTTCATGACGACCAAGGCTTAGACAAAGCTTTTTTTTTTCTATTTCTTTTTTTTTCAAATTGAAATGTGATTCTGTCTAGAATATGAACTTATTTTATGTGTTTTTGACTGAACATGTTTTCCCTGTAAAGGTGTTGGGAGGCTGTACTACTAAACCAGAAATATTTTTCTACTTAGGGGGATAAGGGTTTGTTTTTGAGCAGAGTTGTGTGGTGTACTTATGAGCAGTCAGTATCCTACCCTGCAATCTGAGGTTCCAAATTTATTAAGGATTTTTCTGGTGGTTGAGTCAGTCATGGTGATCAGAACTGCTGCTGCACTTCAAAAACACAGAATCTGTTGTTTTTTTTTTCTGGTTTCTAGTGCAAATATCTCAGTAGACTTGAAATGAGATAAAAACTGAGCAAGCAAAGCGTCTGAGACATCCAATTATTGTTGCAGAGCGAACAGAAATGATTTTTAACAGAGCGCACATAAACGGACAGCTTGCCGGACTGTTGGCGGCGCTTCACCAGAACAAATCTGCTCGATTCATCTGGAAACTGATTTCTTAGCTTGCTCAGACCAAAGAAATTGACCCAAATTACTACAAACCAAATGTTTTCCTCAAGCATCAATCTTGGTGGAGTTGCAATCATACTGCTAAATAACAGTAGATCCCTATAATCTACTGGACTTTTAAGTTATTTCTGAAATAAGACAAAGAAGCCACAGTCCTGAAAACAGTTTCTTATCATGTGCCTTATCCTTAATTATGACTAATCTGAGTGGATTCACTTTAGTATCTGATCTCTGTTCGTTGGAGTGTGTCATGTCTTCTGTTTATTAAATCTTAGAAACATACCTGGAACTGATTGGTTAGATGAATTAATGTTAATTAACTGAATGGGTGCTGGATACAATGGGACTATGCATAATGTTTACAGTCCTCTATTGTTGTGTGATTTAATTTTTTAATGAATATATACAGATATTTATATTTTCTGTTCTTCTGAAACTGTTTTATATGACTTTAATAAAATTAATTATTAATTACAAAACAAACTCAGCTGCTTCTTCAGACAAACTTGCATTTTGGAAAAAAATGAAAAGTATTTGAAACGGAAGGTTAGAACTTCAAAAAAAAAAATTCTGTCTGATCAATAGTTTATCTTTTTACTCTGTGCAAGGGTTAAGAACAACAGTCTGGTAGTGATCGCACGTTATCTAATACCTGCAGATTGTTGATACTTTGTGATTTTGGGTGTCCTCCACAGTGCTATGCACAAAGCCACCACAAGGTGGAGTGAAAACATGAACAAAGCAAGCATTGATCATTTTTGTAGAGCTTTCTCATACCTGAACAAAATAAACTAATACTTGAACTTTTTGTGAATTGTATTTTTTCAGTTTTCTTCCTGCAGCCTGGATTAAATCTGTTTCTAAAGCCAAAGGTGAGACAAACATATCCCTAATAGGAACAAGTTAAACTGTTAAGAAAATAAACTCATCACAAGCTAATAATAGAATCAAAGTATGAATTTATTTTTATTCAAAACGATTTAATATTTACAAGTATTCACTGATTAGAGACATCAGCCACAACCTGACAAGTCCAAGTCAACAAGACATATAATCTAATTTTACAGATCAGGATTTAAAGGGCTTTTACAAGTTACTGATTGGTAACTTATCAGTCACCCAGCTCAAGCTCTAAAACCTTGTTTCCACTGAGCTGTAGAACACGGGTCGGAACGGTTCTGTACGACCCATTCCGTACAGATAATGGAAACAGAAGGTCCTATAGACCTAGAGCCTTCAGTTCTAGGTCTAGGTCTAGCTAACTAGCGTCATACAACACAGTCCATTGATTGGGAGACAGAAAGACATCATTCCTTGTCTCTTACTAGTGCATGACACATACACTAGCATGTCTCACTAGAGACATTCCTTACCATTCCTACCGTACAGCTCAGTTCAAACAAGGCATAAGACATGACAGGCCTGCTTTTGGAGCCCACTGCAGTCACTGGTACCAGTCAGCCTCTTGGAAAACAAGTCTTCTAAAAACCACTGAAAACCAATTCTAGATGTTGAATGCTTCCCGGCTTGCCTTGCCTAGTCCAACAATATGTGCAATTTAAAGTGCAGTGAGAAGTTCGACAAACGTCTCTCCCTGATCCATCACTTTTCCTTTTTCTCGACCTCCTGTGGAGCCGTTTGAGGAGTCGCACTGTGCAGCACCAGCAGTCCACAGAGCGTGAGAGAGATGCCCGTCCACCAGAGGGTGCTGTGAGTCTCACCAAAGATGAGCCTCCCAATGACAGCCTGGACACACCAACAGGGATGCAACAAGAATGTGAAGGTTCTCCAAACAGAAACTTTGAGCCTATGAGCTTCTGGATAACGCTTACAGAGGAGATGAAGTTGGAGGCGGTGGTGGTGACGGTGACCCCTGCTGAAGAAGAGCCGTGACGGAGAGCCTTGGAGAACATCGTCCACATTAAAGTGTTACAACTGAGTAGCAGGACTCCACACAACAGGCGAAGGGGAACATGGAGCTGAGAACAGAGCGATTGTCAGCTACTTACACAGAGTCCTACTTAGAATCACAGGTCAAACATTAAAGACAGTTTTTTTATATACGGTTTATTGTTTTTGAAACACTGTGTATAAAAATTGAGAAGTGGCTGATTTTGCTGTAGTTGTCTAAAACAAACTGGATAGATTCCAATTTGAAAACTGCAGTACTTTGACTAAATTATTACGAAATGACGAGGGACTCTTAACACCAACAAAATGAAAATTAGAATGAACATTTATGTATTTAAAAAACAATTTCAATACAGAAATATAAGTGTGTTTATATATATATATTCCCATCCAGTTATTTTTGTGTTAATAATTGGATTCTGCACTCTTTTCATAAAAACGATTTTTTTTTTTTTTACCGAATAACTGAAATAATATTCTAATATTATTTGGATAAAACTGTAGATAAAATGTTTGACAAATGTAAAGATGTGTGCCGCAACTTCAACCAGGACAACTAGTTTTATTTAACCAAAGTACCCGGAAGTTTTAAAGAAGCTGTTACCCAGTCACACCGTGTGGCTCCGCCCTGCGTCCAGCCGCTCAGGCCGGACTCACACATCTCCCTCAGGTAGTCTGCACCGAGGGTTAGCTTCGCAGACAGAGAACCAGCAGCGGCCAGAAAGCCCGCTGACAGCGCGTAAACAGAGCTGGAGTCCATCTTTGAAAGAAGCCGACAGATGAATCCGGCCGCACGCGCTGGACTACGGTGGCCGACAGGTGCAAATGCGCAGCAAAAGAGAAAACATGCAAACAAAAAAAAAGACACGCGCACAAATTAAATGCAGCAAACAAAAAAGAAAACACCCCCGAATGAAATGCAGCAAACAAAAAGAGTTGAAAACGGAAGTGCTCCAGACCACT
>CAEGAG010267220.1:0-25181 GCA_903067065.1 Brachyrhaphis terrabensis | reverse complement strand
CTTAACTATAACAGGAACAAACAACGCAGGAGGAGCTCACTGTGGACAGTGAGAAGAATCATGGCTGCGTCATAAAAAGTAGCAGTGGAAAGTAGGGAAAGAAAATATAAGTAATAACTAAGTGACATCTATTTTTATTTTGCAAGTTTAGAAAAAACATAGGAACATATGAGACCACTGCGGTGAACAGGTTTTTGTTTGAGTCAAAACATGGTGGTGTTTGTTTCCCCATCAGGGAGCAGTTGCTTCACTTGCTCAGTGTTTCAGGAGATTATAAAAAGGATAAGTGAAAGTAAAAATATCTCCAAAACACAGTTGGAGAACTGCGGCAAAGAGTGGCATCTTGTGGTTCCAAAGTTTCCCTAACAACTACTTATTTTAACATGTCTCTAGCCGGAGTGACAATAATTGCGGTCTCTGCGTGTGTTCTTTCTTAAAACCCCATGCTGAATGTATGAGCAAATCTTTTCCAGGTTACTTCTTTTACAGTCTCTCATATTTCTCCTCATGATTCAATTTCTCATGAATCATGAGAAATTGTGAGTTCATTTCTGCAAAGATGTGATTAACTGATTATGACTTATTGCTGGATCTTCTGCCAGGGGCTTCCCACTGTATTTTAATCACAGCTAGCAACACGAGCACTCACAGACCTGAAATAAACTTGGTAATCTTCCATATTCAATAAATACAACTCTACTGTCAACACCTTGAATCTAACACCCCAAAGACACTCAACACCTGTGTGAATAAACAAACATTAATAGCCAGAAAAACAAAGCAGTGCCATGAAATGTTCTGTTTTTCTTTTCATTTTACTAAAACATGAAGATTGATAACTGCTGCTGCTGGAAACCATGTGAAGAAGCTCTTTCTGTTTTTGTATGCTCCTTCAAGCCTCCGTGTGCCATTAGGGAGGCTGAGGATGAATGAATGAGCACAGCGCCTAGAGAGAGTTCAGCAATGGTTTCTTCAGCTCCCACCTTATTGATTTCTGCAGGAAATATAGAACTCTGGGCACGAAGGAAGGAGAGGGAGGATCACACTGATATTAAGTCGTTTTCCCATCCTCTCCAAAAATCTTTAATCAAAGTTTAAGTGAAATACTAACATGCCACCTGACGTGACCTTTCAGTCTCGTTATGAATCACCTGTTTTTAAGTCGAGAGGGCTAAGAGAGGTTAGAGACATTTCCTAATCACAAATCGCTGTGAGAAAAAGAACAAGTTCAGCGGCAAAGTTAAATGGCCACCGAAGGGCTTGTTTGCTGTTGACCTTTGACAAATGCTAGACAACAAATCTATGTTTAAAGCACTCGCCTGACTGGATTCCTTTATAGCCCTAAGTGACTCCTGGGAAGGGCAAAGCCTTAAAAGTGACTCCAGCCAAAGCAAAGAAAGCCCTGCTGCACCAAAACAATGGAAAATACAACGAGCTTCTTGAGCAAATATGGCTCTATGAAGGAAGATTTACTACCTGATGAAAGGATGCATGTCTACAGGGGGAGGCCAACAGGACGATTTGTGAGCATAGGAGTGCTTGGCATGTAATGACAAATATGAAATCAATATACCGACCTTAATTTGCCCAAAGCATAACTGTGATGTAGTACGTGGTGTTTCGATTAAACGAAGTATAAAAAGATGCTGTCTGCGCGCCGTGAGGGCATGAAGGCCGTGCCCTTTTGAACTCTGGCGCTCACAGCGAGCGTGGCAGCCATAAAAGGAACAACCAGTCCTGTTTGGTCATTGAATAGGTTCCTTATGGCTGATGGGTAATAACGTCACGCCTCAAGACGTTTTTTAAAAAGAGCTAGCAAATGATAGCTACCAATGTGTTCTGCAACACCGGCAACATTATGGCAGCAGAGGAGAAAATATAATAGCTTAAATATGCTATGAATAACAAAAGCTGTCAATACTCACCTCTAGAAGAAAATGCTGATCAGACATAGTTCTCTATGAAACGTGTTGATGTGAGTGTGCCTGTGTGTGTGCAGGGGGGGATTTATGGGATGTGACTCTGTGAAAGGAGCTTTCATAGTTCTTTCATATATGTCAGTCAGATTTCTTCACATCTGGGAATTCAGATTTTTGAAAATGGACATTTTAAAATGTTTTCATAAAAAAAAAAAAAAATCAAGGCTAAACATTTATAAAGCATATGACATCTAGCTTGTGGCTAGATGTCTTCATGGTACAATCTATTGTGAGCATATTTTATGTTTTATTACAAGGATGCTGATTCGTTACCTTAAGAGATATCTGTGGTCAACCTGAATGCAAGAATATTTTCTTGAACCATGGTTCTCAAACTTGTATCACAAATACTTCTAGCTTTTAGTGCCAGCTCGAAGAAAGGTTATTAGTTTTCTGCAAGGTAAATATAAAGGAATTAACTATGATGTTAAGCTATTACATGTCAACCAAACTTCTCAGCAATGTCGAAGGTTTCAAGAACTTCCTTTCTGCAGGAGACCACACTAAACCTGAAACAAAGTAGAATCCATAAGATCAGTGTGTGAACGATTTGAGTTTGCCGTGGCTATTACTTGATTAAATATGCAAAGTAGACATATTTTATGATGGGATTTGTTGGGAATCTTCCCTATTGGAAGTCTGACTCCTTGAGGAAATTCTAAAACTTGGAAATTTCAACTTGTGAGTTAAAATTATTAGAACGGGTAAATTCGTGTCATGAATATATTTACTGCATAGATTTAGTGTTTATAGATTTGCTTTAATATTTCCTGGAAATCATCTTGTAATTCTATTTTAGAAAATACTAAAGAGTAAATTAGCCAGTTGATAAAATCCTCACTTGTGAGATTAATTTGCCTGTGCATAATTTTAAACAAATTATGTAAATATTACAGGGTAAATTAAGCCTGAAAAGACTTTCATAATATCAAGCAGAAAATTGACATTTTTAAGTAAACAAGAGGAGCTATAATACCAAAGAGAAAATGCTAACAAGGTGTTTCTGTAGGTTGTGGTAATAGTAAATTTAGATTATTTGCAGAAAGTTAAATGTAAACAAGTATATTCCTGTAATAAAACCATTTAAAGGTGTAAAAGGACAAACCATTGCAAAACAGATTAAGTTATTCAGTCTGAATTTAAAGCTGCACAATAGTTAATAATTAAATTTAAAATTATTCATGAACCAAGTTCAAAACTCAACATAATGCAATTTTAAGGGAAACTGCAGTACACTGACATCAAATTTACAGGTTAAAAAGGTAATTTAAAATTGTTATTATTATTTTTTTGGCTTGTGAACTCTTCTTTAGGAGTTTTAAGCCGAAGTCGGCTTGTAACTGAGTAACTCAGGGCACCATTTAAGCCGGACACCGCTGAGTTAATCATAAAGCCTGTAAATGAGTCCATCTTGTTAGGCTCGGCCCCTGGGCAGTAAGGAGCCACGGGCACAATGGCTCTCACAATGAAGTCATTCGGTTCGGGCTTAGCCCTTAAAACAACACGCCACTCAATGATCCCAATGATCCTCCAGGAAAACAATGCCAAAGCACATCAGTCAGGCCTGCGTAGGAGGCAGGGTGGTGAGGGGACAATGGTAGCTCCCATGCTGCTGTTCCGTAGGGAATGTCTTCCCAAAGGAATGTCTCTTTTCAGTGTCTGGACAGCAAGAGGACAGCTCCATCAGGGCAGGGGGTAGGTCTTCTCAACTCAATATTTTCCATTTCTGTAAAAAATTTTTTGCTTTTGTTTCAGAAAAAAGTAAGATTCGGTTATTCTCTTATTTTGTCTATTAGCAATTTGCACTGATAAAGAAAGATTCCTCAAAATATTCTAATAAGTCATAATCCAAGTGACATAATAATTTGAAACAGATTTTCCTATACAATTATTAAAGCAAACACAATGGAAAATGAAGTTATTTTGTGTGTATCATCTGTTTATGATGTAAATAATTTTAAGTCAATTACTGGTTGAAAATATTATTTTTTTGTGCATAATCTAACAAATTAAGAGTATTAATGCAATCATTGTTGTCTTTTTGTCCTTGGGGTCGAAAAAGGTTTAAAAAGGGAGTAAAGTCATGGGACAAAATGGAACTGAGGTGGACAGAGATAAAACAGAAGTCCCCTCCCGTAAGCCATAAATACCATAAGGCCTGCAGCATATTACCCAGCGCCAGGCTAATCTCTGTTCATTACAGCTCCACACCACTCAACTCTTAATTTAAAACTTGCATTCCTCTAATTAACACACACTGCTGGATACAGATGAGACGGTACAGAGTCTCGTCTGTAAGTCCTTTATTTTACCTACCCGCTGAACTATCCATTTCTGTCAAGACATTAATTTTATCTTTTACGTTTTTTATTTAATAGTACAGTAAATCAATTTAGACACTATTCAGATTTTTGTAGTCTTGTAATGGCTTATAACGATTAGCAGAAAACATTGCTCCATCAGGATATGAAGAAACAGTTTGTCCAGTAAATTGGATGTGTTAAATGTTTGTTCATTCATCACAACAAAGAATTGCATATGGACAGAATTAGCTCTATTAAGAATAACCCCCTCTGGCCCCCCCCCAAAAAAACAACAAACAAACAAGTATTTAAATAGAAGATGGCGCAAACAATTTTTTCTTGTTGTTTTTAAATCTTAGCAGAAGTTTATATATTAAATGACTTCAATGTCAAATGATTCCAGTAGAACCACACACTGCAATCTGCATGATAAATGCACAAAGCAGACTTTAAATTTAGTTTTTATAATGTCTTCGGTTTTTTAAGACAAAAGAAAAAACAGTCATTTATCTGAGCTCATTTTGCTACTTCGCTTGCTGTTATTAAAGGAGTCTTCTGTGCAGCCTAAAGTAAATGATTCTGCCTCTATCACAGGCGCTTACGCGCATCAGATGATGAGTCTGCTGATAGCTTTGTAATGGACTTTTCCTGTTCATTAACTGAGTTATAGCACTTGGATTTTATGCTTTGTGGTTCTAAATTGAATAATACATCTCCAATGTTTAAAGTAATATTAATATTTTCAAAATCAATGTTAGTAAAATTTTATGTACACAGTTGTATTTGTTGATGGCCAGCCTCCTGCAAATAAAGACGAGATTTATGAAGGCTGCTGTCGTCTGTTTCTCTCTCTCTCTCTGTAGTATTATCACAAGAGAAATGCTGACCGTAAAAAAAATTTAATTAAAATTTTAATTAACACAGGTAATCAATAGGGTGTAACACAACATCTCGCATATTCTCAGTGGCATGAAGGAAAATGCAATCAAACAAATTCAGAGGGACCAAATAAGATGATTTTATAGCCCAATAAGTCCAAGGTAAAAATGGCTGACATGGTGGAAAATCTCTCCGTCTAATTTTTAACCACATAGTGTCAATATCTTTATGTTAGACTGTTTTTAGTTGAAAACAGAACATGAAACAGTGTAACAATAGGCCCTTTAATTAAAATCTAATTTATTGGCCCAGTTTCTGGTTTTGCTTTTGACAAGTTAAACAAATAGAATTAAAACCAGCAGTAAAATAAAATGACAAACACACACACAGAATATTCAGAGCAGGTAAATAATATATAAAACAAAGAAAACAACTGTAAAGTGTAGGCCTAGATTTATCTTTAAAGCAGTTGTTTCATCTGGGAGTTGAAAACTCAAAAGATGTGGTCAAAAAACACCCGTTACATGGGTCTAGATGTTGGAAACTGAAGGGGAGCATTATTTTTCGGCAGTGTTTTCCTACCCAACTTAAATGAAAGGCTGATACGCAACACAGTGATTGGGAACAAGTCTTCAAAATCAGAAGTTCGCATATAGAATGACTATATTTAATCAAAGAAGAAAAACCCAGATGATGATGTCATGGTTTTGGAATCTTCTGATAGGTTATCAGACAAATTTAAATTTATTGGAAGCACACCTGCAGCACACTGCTTTCCTGTTTGACGTGATTGAAAAGTAAGAAGAAATCAGCCAAGATATCAGGAAGAAGTCAGCTGCACAAGTCTGGTTCATCCTTGGGAACAATTTCCAGATGCTTGAAGGTGCTGCAGTCACCTATTCGAATAATATGCAAATATAGGAAGGATGAGAATATCCAACCGTCATATTGCTCAAGAAAGAGATAGGTTCTGTGTCCCAAATAAGAAAGTGTTTTTGTCCAAAATGCAGAAATCGACCCACAAACCAAAGTCAAAGACCTTGCGAAGAAACTAAAGTGGAACTATATGGTCATAATGATGATTGCTACATTTGGAGGAAAAATGGAGTTTGAAAGCCTGGGAACACCATACCAACTGTGAAGTATGAGGGTGGCAGCATAATGTTGTAGGGTTGTTGTGCTGCCAGAGGACCTGATTCACTTCTTAAAATAGATGGCATCATGAGGAAAGATCATTAGGTGGAAATATTGGTGGGAATAATGACTAAGCATAAGGCCACAGTGATTACAAAGTGGCTTAAGAAGTTTCTGGAGTTATACCTATAACTTTTATAATTACCTCTAGTTTCTTTAATAATAGTAATACAAACGTTAGCTGAAGCTTTTCACAGTCCAATTGTATATTCATCCATGACAGGTCCATAGTGGTTTTATAAGATGTAAAGAAAATCTCAATTTTCAAAGGACAAGATTACCAGGTGATTAATGTAAGACTTAATTTATCATAGCATTTGTTTTTACTTATGAAATTGCTTAAATTTAATTTTTAAACTTTCAGTTGGAAAATGTATTCATGCTGACTGTAATAGTTGTGTGTCTGTGAAGATTAAACCAAACAACAACTTTGACTTAAGTGTATTACAGGTTTAAGCTGGTAATCCGAGCTTTAAATTTGCTTTTTTAATATTTACTTTCTGAATTAGTATCCACTCTTAATTCTTATTTTAGCGATGGTGTTATCTCAAAGGAAAACAGACTTTCAATTTCTCTTTCCCCGGTGTCAAATCCGGTAACCATTTTTTGTAATAAACAGATTTTTTTTACTGTTCTTATCTTATAAATATTTAGGATTGCCTCAGTGAAACGATGCAAACACAAATGAAATGTATTTAATGGGCATCCTGTCCACTGGAGGAGTTTCAATAGGGCACCGCTGAGGTGTGAAATAGCTACAACAGGCAACATAACACTCACATGGTGTCTCTCATGCTCTCTGTGTCACGCTCCCAAACACACACGTACACACAAAAGGGGGGAAGAAAAAGCACCTAATATTTTCTGTCAGCAGGATTGTGCATACCCCCAACCTTCAAATAATTTACTGCTGTGTGTCTACTGAGTGTCTGGAGCAAAAGTGCCACTAAATCTCAGCCCTCAAAGTCAAACGTCAGGTAAACCACAGAGAAATAATGTTTATTTTCCCTCAACCCTGGCCCTGTTCTTAACCATGCTGTCAGTACATCGGTGGCTTGTACAGTATATCTCACAAATTCTCTCCTGATCGGAAGAAGCACCCACAATACATTCTATTATGACTTGTACGTCCTGAGAACAACTTTTATCTTGTTAGCGGTCATGGTAACGTAACGATTTGAATTACTGGATGGATTAGTGATATACATGGCAAAAAGGATTGTTTAGATGTAGATTTCTCTATAAAATGGAGACTGGAATAAAGTAAGTTTTTTTTGTAATTACTGTTTCATCATTAGATAAGGATGTTGATCGACACAGTACTGACAAACTAATGAAAAGTCTTAAAAAAGATAAACATTTGTGCAAGTCTTGCCTCTTTAATTGCCTGTTAACACAAATTGCAAACCAGGATCTATCAGTTAGTTGACATGCAGTTAGCCATGTCAATTGAATGGAGAAGAAAAGCAGGAGAAAAGACATTTAGGTAAATATGAATATGGCATAAAACCCACTTTTCCTTTCAAGGTCAGTACTGGTCCAAATGTGAAATATGGATATGGTTAATGGTGATTTGGATGGACTGATAGATGAACATGCCATGGTAGCAGGTGTCAAATGGATTGGTCTGAATATTTCAGAAACTTTTGATCTACTAAGATGTTTCTCGTGTTTGCAGAGAATGGCCTAAAAAACAGGAGATGTGAAAATGTCCAGTTAAAGGCACATTTTGGATTTTTTAGTGCCAATGCAACATAGTTTATACACCACAACCCACCCAAATATTGTGTCCATAGTTGGCTATTCTCAGGAGGATAATGCAGGATGTCACAATGCTCAAGTCATCTCAAGCTGGTTTCTGGAACATGACAATGTGTTCACTGTACTCAAAGCGCCTCCACAGTCCACAGATCTCAAGCCAATTGAGAAACTTTGGAAATACCAGTGCCTGCATGATGGCATCATTTCAATGTGGATGAACATTTTTGAGCCAAATTTATGACAACAATTTTACATATACCACATAGAATTAGTCCATATCTGAATGCAAACGGCAGGTCCAGTTCCATACTAGCAAGGTGTACTTAATGAAGTGGCCAGTGAATGTATATCTGGTCAAAGGAACATACCGTACTCAAATCCTTGAGCAAGACTGTAGCCATAAATGGAAGACTAGGAAATTACTGTGATTGGATATTAAGCAGGTCCTGATAGTGGATTTCCAAGTCATGAACGGATGGTACGGAACATCCCATGGGTGACTAAACAACCTAAACAGCAAAGCACAAAATGTTGTAGAGCCATTGACCTGGACCTTTTACAAAACCATGCACAATGTACTCTACAGAAAACAAAATAATAGAAATAATAAAGAGTTCAAAAATTCAATAGGGACACCAGAAGGATAGGTAAAGGAACCTCAGGAGCCAGAAGCCCTACTTGTCCCCCCCTACATAAATACTTGTTTTCCCCCCTCAAAGATTCCCAAAGAGGCATTTTCTAATAACAAATCATTTCTTTCTCAGTATGCTTTTTAATCTGGCTGTGCTTGACAGGGCCCATCCTTTTCGCTGCAGCCAAAGACCACTTAGAGGCCAGCCCAATGAGGCCCCGTAGCCCTGTGGTCTGACTGGGGTGATTTGTCAGGGCCCTCATATGCACCTGTGTTGGCCAAACCAATGAATTTATCCAAAGGTAAATGGAGATAGCCAGTGTTGGCTGCATTGCCCGCGCTCTGATTACCGACCCTTTCTTCCAGTTGCATTGATAGATGCTGCTTGTGTTTATCTATTTACAATGCTACTAAATCTCTGAATATGATACAGGGAGAAGGGGTATGACTCTGAGCGAGAGAGCGGTAACAAAACCAGCATGGTTTGATTTATGCTATGCTATGCAGAGCGAAAGAGAGACAGCACAGATGAAGGGCCTGGGATGAAAAAGCTTGGTGGGGCAAAGGTTGTTGTTTTGCATCAGGGTTGGAAGGGCACAAGGATGAATCTCATGCATTTCTTACTCCCTGCTGATGTCCACCATGCTAGAAGAATAACAAACATGCTATGAAAGGAAAGAGAGGGAGCCTTTCAGGACCACAGGAGGGAAACAGAATATACTTCTATGACAACAACAGAGAGCCAATCCGGGACTCACTGTGAGCATCTATTCTATCACTCCATCATAGACAATAATGAGAAATTACATTCAACCAGGAAAAATTGCTTGGACCAGTCAAGTTTTTATCAGGTTTGTTTGTTGTTTTTTCTTCTTTTTTCAATCATTTCATTTTTTTATATATTCATGTTTGAATTAAATCATTGCAGTTTGTTGTGTATTACTCAGTCCCTCCAGGATATCACAATTGTTTATGTGATTTTTATTGCAATCAAAATAATTGATTTTGTGCCGTTATTTTAGACATACTTGTGCTTATGTATGAAAGTAAATGTGACTTTTTGTTACTCGCCATCTCGGTCATGGATTATAACTTGACATCAAGAGAGACTGAGGGAGCAGTGTGGTAGAAGTGAAAAAAACTCAGTGCTGGGTGGCTCTTGAGTCATGTCTTTCTCTTATCTCTCCTTCTTATTTTATGTCTATTTACAATAAATGCTACAAGAACCTGAACATCCTAAAAAAAAAAGTAGCAAGAAATACTCCCACCAACAGGTGGGAGTTAGTAACCCAAGTCACCCAGTCACTTTCCCAAGAGAAACAGATTTTTCTGACCAGAACCGACATCTTTTATTTGCAATAGATCTCCATCAAGCAGTTTGGTAAACATTCTTCCTCACATATTTCAAAAACATCTACATGAAACATCATTTTTCCATTCATACAATGAGTGGAAAATATAATTTTTCCATTCATATAATGCAGTTTATACATTTCACATTTCATTTGGGAGAGATGAATAAGCAACCCACCCCTACAAGCATTTCCATTTTACTGAAATACTGTTTATCTAACATGTACAGTACATCAAAGTGTGCAAGATTGTTGAAGAATAGCAGACTGACGTTAGTTCTCTTTAAATATGATAATGCTCCCAAGGAAGGATGTGGATGCAACATTTGCATCCACATCCTGTAGTTGTCTGAGGACAACACATTTTTAGTTGTCTTCAGGGAGTTGATAACCAGAAAAAGAAATCTAAACTTTTCAGCTGCAGGACAGTGTGTGTAAGTATAGCTCTTCCAAATGAATGGAGGGATAACAAAATCCACCTGCCTGAGGATATCTGTCAGATATTTATAGAGATATTATTTTCCATGTTGCCACTATAACTTTACAGATAGTTTGACAGATATCTACTTATTATCATTCAGCTACAACAATATTGTAAGGCAAACTTCAGCTTCACTAGAACTATGTGATTAAATAACATTTTGTGTAAGAGTGACATTGTCATCAGCATCTCTCTCATTCTTCAGTCATGCTCTCAACTGGCCTGACTACTTTAAACTAGCATCTCCTTTCACAGCATTGCGTCCTCCACTATACACACTCATAAACCATAACAATCCCCCTTTTGCCCCAACCTCTTGGAAAGCTTACGTATGGTTTCTCATTGTTTCCTCAGCCTATTGAGCTAAAGATAACTGTGTGATCTTAGAGAGCTGAGTGATTATACATCAGTAAAATCACAGGGGGTATATATCACTGCCACAGAGACACACCCACTGGAATGAATTGGGTCAAATGAGAGCAGTGCATCAGGCAGGGCTCACTGACAGTTACTAATGCACCTCCTATGGCCACTAATAGGAGTCTACAAATTGCTAGAGGTTTGTAAACTTTGGCTGTTTGGGGCAGAAGCATTCACGGTTTGCTGGTAGCATAGCTGTTGTGGTGTAAGATTGTGACTAAATCAACACTTCAGAGGTTGGTTTGATTGAAGAGGGTAGATTAAAAGAACCGCTAGGGAAGTTTATCCCATTAAGTGATGAAGCATCCATAAGACAGGTAAAAGGGCCTAAGACATAAAATAGAATCAATGTCGGGTGCTTATAATGAATGCTGATGAGCACAATGATGAAAGCTTCGTTCACACCACGTCTTGATGCTCAACTATCTGTTGGTCTTTAATCCAACTAATTAAACCTGACCACAATGAGACTTCTGTGTGAACAGTATAAGTTCCCCGAACCAACCTGTGTGCACAGAAAAAGAACGTTGACGTCACAGAGAGATGTATTGTTTATGGGAGTAATAGTGTATGGAGTTGTTTAGCAATCAATTTTAAAGTTTATTCAGCAATGAAATCTGACAGGGTTGTCACAAGTTCATAACACAAAGGAATCTAATAAATCCAGTTTGAGAATATAAGGCATTTAAGCAATGCTTCTTTTCTATCCGCCACACATTCATTGTCTTATGCTTGAGCAAAATTAAGCCATGGAAGTATCAGGTACCAGGAGGGAAACCCAGACATCCGTCTCCTCAGCGACACTGCTTAATTTATTCTGGGAAATCCCAATACATTTCCCGGCCCTCCAGCCAGTTTTGGATCTGCTGCAGGATTTCCTCCCAGGGGGACATACCTGGAAATCCTCCATGATGGAGCTTCTCAGCCTATTTCTAAGAACATGCTGCGCTACCCTATGGGAGAAGTTTTTTTTCAGCTGCTAGCATTCAGGATATTCTTTTTGCCATAATCCATGTCACATGACATTAAGTAAGGGCCAGAAATGGAATGCATTAATGAATGGAGAGTTTTGCTTTTAGGCTAATTTCTCTCTTCCCGAGACGCATTAAAACACATGAAGTCTATTAGCATCGCCAAGCGCGATAGGATAAAAGAAGGACATTCAGAATCACACCTGTCTGCTGCAGTTTGCACTGAGGCGAAGGGAGGCACAACAGGCATGCAGTGTCTGTATACGGCTGTGCACCTGGAGAAAAACACACATACATAGAATACCAACACGTAGAGGTGAGGTTTTGAATGCCATGCAGCTGTTTCCGTTACAGCCAGATGCAACATCAACAATTTGAATATTTTAGCAAACACATATTGGTTAGATGACATTAATACATTCACTGGAGGCCCAACATTGAATGAGAGAATATTACTTTAAATGATGAGTTACAGATTTTTTTTCTTTAAAATGTAATCACAATATAAAAAACACAGAGTTTATTATAGGACAGACATTTGTATTTGCTTGCAAATAAATGTTATGTTTTAATATTGCATAATCCTGCAAGATTTTAATTATGATGTTTGGTACGTTAAAAAATGCACTAGTGAAATATGCAGTAAAAGTATTAGAGTTCTCCTTATTTAATCTATTTCTGTGTTAAGAAATGTACCAATAATGTGAGACTTGACCTATGACCTCTTTGCAGTGAACTCCAAAGTCTTCTTATGTGTCTGTGTGCGCGCGTGTGTGCGCAGGGGTGTGTATGTGTGTGTCCATGTGAGGCTATTTGACCTCAGATGTGTACAACACCTGTGTCCACTGAGCTTCAGATGTTCTGCAGCTGCAAAAAAAAAAAAAAAAAAAATCTCTCTTCCCTCTCCTGTCTCAGAGTTTGCCATAACCTGGTTTCACACAGTCACCTTTACATGCACATCCAACTTCATGTACATTAAATAAATGTCTTTCCATCTCTGAAGCACACACTTTCACTGCCTCTCTCTCACACTCACCGTCTTGCTCTCTGCAGGATTATGACATGTTATTAATTACCATCATTACTGGCGACATCTTGCCCAAGATGCGGGTCTTTCTCTAGGGGTGTGAGGCCCAGCACTGACGTACTGGAAAAAAACAGAAAGAGACACAAAAAGGTAAAGGACACACTGAAGGAATGACTGAGTGATGGAGGAAAGGGAGAAAAGGGGGTAATGCTTCACACAGTGCAATGCAACAATCTGCCCAAAAGGGATTGTGGGACGCTGAATAATTTATCAGAAAACATTTTTCTTGGTCCTTTCCACAGACCAACAAATCCTCCCTGGGCTCTCTTTACAGGGGGATCGAAATAATGCTCTCTGTGTGTGAGTGTGAGTGAATCTGAATGCTTTAGTTACATGTTCTGATTTAGACACCAAATTTGGTTGAGGTACAACTGCACAGATGTTGAAATGGACCAACATGATCCAAATGTCGCTGGCAGCAATGCAAAACCTGGCTCATCGAGTTTCTATGAAGCCAAAATGTTATTGGAAAGAGAACATCATGATTACAGTCATCTTGTCATCACATTTTCTGCAGGGAATACATATATTTTATTAAAGATTTCATCGAAGTACTAAAGATGCTTAATTTATTGACAGAAATCTCTAAATCTCATAATGCATTGTGGCTTGTCTGTAGCGTCTCGTCTGATTAAAACTTTGCAGGAGAATATTATTGTCAACTGCAACCTGGCATCAGCTCACCCAGCCCATTCATCTGTAGCGGCAGAGAAAACAGTTACATGAACTGTCACACCCAACTCTACTGTTAATTTAAGGTAATTAGTGAGCGAGCGATTCCCAATACATCATGGTGGAACAGGCAGACTCCACAATATTTCACAGCCAATCTGTTACCTCTGCAGCCCCGCCTCTTCACCCCAACCCCCTCCCAATTCGCCTGTTGTTTCCAGAAACCACGAAAGAAAAAAAAAACAAAACATGAATCCAACCAAACATGCAGACTGAGAAAGACTGGTACCTTAGCTTCCTGGCAGGGTTTTATTTTACTGATCGCTTTTAGACAATTACGTTTATACATGACATATATGTTGAAAGAAACAAAAAAATCAGCTTGTAATATATTGTTTACTGAAGTAGCCACAGGTAGCACAATTAGCACAAGAGCTAATGTAAAACCAAAATCAAAATGAAGATAATAAATGGATGCTTAAAAAGACAATGAAGCATCTTTTAAGTCTTTGTAAAACACAATTCTAATATATTTTATAAAATATTTTGATCACAATGCTTACCATAAACAGCTTGAGTTTAAATTGGAGCTCTTTGCATTCCACTTTCCACTTCACATTTTCAGGTAGCAGCAGCACAAACTCCAGCTTTTTCGCCCAACTTTCTCTTCTTTATCTGTTTAGTTCTCCTTATTTTCATTTCCCTTTTGTCATTTCTGAATAACCTTCTATTTCAACGTGCACTATTCTATTCTAACTTACAGCCCCTTCTATTTCAAACTGAAAGGGCTGTAAGTTAGTTGTTATATAAAAAAATACTGTTCTGGCTGGCTAGCTCCATAGCACCTAGAATACTACCCATGATGCATTGCAGTGTCACCAACATGGAGTCGTCAGTGTGATAATATTTTATTTAAATTTATAAAAACTAAACAGCCTACGGTATTTTTACTATATTATTTTTGCATCTGAAATAAATGTTTCTCAAATAAAGTTGGTAACACTTTATTTGTCGGGTTGTGAATAAGAGTGTCATGACACCGTCATAAACATGACATAACACCTGTCATGAACATGAGTTGAACTGTCATGAACTGTCATAAATATTCATGATAAAGTGTCATTCGGTAAATCATGACACTTTTAATACAAAATTGACATTATTCAAAATGTCTTCGTTATGACAACTTGACATTAACCAAGATATCATGATTTGACATAAATTTGTTATAAAAGTATTACTGATTACACTTTAAAAATTATGTAGCTTTATGTTATTAAAGCTAAAGTTTATAAAAGTCTAAAAGTCTATTGCTACAACTAATTGTGGATCTCTTGAGGAGTACCAGAATTTTTTTTTTACTTGTTAGAATTTCCATTTCTTATTTTACACATTAGAAATGGAATAATGTGTAGAAAACTAATGTTCAATGCTTTTGCACATCAGTTTTACTATATTTTATAAAATACAAACATTAAAGGAACAAGCATGTTGTAGCTGTTGAGAATTTAACCCATAACTTGATTTGGAGAGAAAGATGAGAAAATCCATGAGAGGAAGGAGAAAACCCCACATCTGAAAGTTGTTTGAACATGCAAAAAGGTGGCGAAATAACAGCTGCATGCACCAAGGCATCCAGCTCATTTCTGACAAAACAAACAGATCTCACATGTGTACGAAACATACCATTCCTCAGCCACAAAGTCTTTCAACTCCCAGAGTTCAAAGTCGATCTGGAAGGTAGGTACATTTGGTTTACTTTTTCCTGTCTGAAAGTGTTTGTTTTCAGACTGTTTATTCCTTAATTTGTGTTTGAGAGAGTCGGGGTGTATACACACAACTGCAAAAACTGTTGATAAAGAGTTCTGTAATCTTTTTTTAAAATGTCTGTAAGCTAAATAAGACACAAATAGGCTACCCAGAGTTGGCCCAGTGCAGCAGTCATAGAGTCATAGACTTAAGGATGTTACTGTGTTACTTCGCTGTTGACAATTAATATGATCTTCTTTGTAATAACGATCTCATAATTATAATTACCTTTATGTCACACTGGAAAAATTATTTGTCAGAACAAAAAAATTAAATTCATATTTCTTTTTGATGGCAGTAATTGGCATTATGTTTGTATTCAGGTATTGTATGATGTATTTCATAGTGCTCATCTTACACACAAACACAATTTTGTACATATACAATTTTAGATTTTTTGTTTGCTTTGGACAGATTCTGTATGGCCTGATTCTTCTAAAGCGATTTCCAAACTTATTTACTGTAATCCACAACTTTCAGTGTAAACACAATGAGACAAAAGCCAATTTCTGGTTTTTCAAAATAGGAAAGATGAGAAGACATGCCACTCATGAATTGCAGATGAGTGTTGTACCTCATAAATTAGGAAAAGTCTACAAGAAAGTAACATTTTCTCTGAAATTGGTCATGCTTACATTTAGAGTAATAATATTAAAAAAAATGCATGCAGGTGTGACAAATAAGACTTAATGAAGACTTGATGACTTGTGCTTCTTTGACTAGAAGCACATTTAGGAAAATAGTAAAAGTGATACAAGATTTATAAATGTGGAAAATACAGTGTTGGCCTTAAAGTAACAAGATGCATCCAGCTAGAGTAAATTTGCTTTCCATGATGTGCTCTGCAAGATGACATGAAGCTGTTTTCACGTAAGTTAGTCATACTCCTGAATTGACTCACTGCTGATCGCTGTTGTTAAATGTTTTGTCAGTAAAGCATTTGTCATCTGTATGCTTAGACAAAAAGTGAAATTATAATTTTCCTAATTTCTTATTTAAATAAATTATTTTCATTCCCCTTTCTATTCTTCTCTCTGTTCTTTGACATAGATATAGATTTTCTTTTAATTTATTTATGTTTTTTTCCTTTTTGTTTGATCTGTTTTTTGTTTATTTCCAATCTCTTTTTTGGGGATGGATGGGGGCTTCTTTATTATCTTTGTGGTGGGAGGCCTTCAAACGACTCTGATTTTGTTGGTGAATGGTGGTGTGTGTTTGTGCATGGGTGTGCAATCAAGTCTACCTTACTGTGTGGTGAACAAAGACAAACAGGAAGAACACCATAAACATTCAGCCTCTTTTGCATCTTTATGTTCTGAGTCAGAGTAAAACAAGGGGCACTTTTAAGGATGGTTTTCCAAGAAAAAAAACTGCATTTTTTTTCTTTTAAATCGAGGCTCTCGATCAGGAAATTTTGACAGAACAGACACAATTAAAGAACACATAGTGTTCAGTCAGTACGCTCATTTTGGGCTTTGACTTCATCCAGTCTTCTAAGCAGTTGTCTAAATGATATGTGGTGCAAGTTAGGTCTGTTTGAAAGTTCCAGCCCTTTCTACTTTCAACATCAACCACAGTCATTTTCTTGTGCCTCCTAACTTCCCTTTAAAGACAGGCATAGCCTTCTGTGCGACCTTGGGACAGCTAGTGGGCCTCTCAGAGCCTTGGTGTCAAAGCTGCCTTTCGTTCCAGTTTACACTGCCTTGCAAAAATGTCTGCTGTTAAAGCTTTTCAGATTTTGTCACTTTACAGCCACAAGGTTTAGTGTATTTATTGGCTATTTATTGGTTACAGACTAACATAAAGTAGTGCTTTATTGTGAGGGAGAAGGAAAGTGATGCTTTACCAGTTTAAATCAGAGAAGACTAACAGGCATTTGTATGCAGACCCCTGAAATGATACTTGACGTGTTGCCACAGATTCTTAATTAATTTAGACCTGGACTTTGAATCGGCCAATTCCATTTTAGCTGGATGTTCAAGATTGTAGACCTGCTGGAAGGTGAACCTTTGCCTCAGTCTCAAATCTTTAATTGACTCTAACCGGTTTTATTCCAGATTGTCATATTTTTAGCACAAATCCAGCCACTTATACCTTTGACCAACTTTTTTGTTCCTTCTGGACCAATAAAATGGTTTGGGATGGTTCACTAAGGAGATGTGCAGCTTCGGCACACCTGCTGTTTTACTTGTACTAGGCCAAAATGTTCACTTTTGGTTTCTTGTGACCAGAGTACCCTGAGAGGGTTATTCAGAACAGCTATATTTATACTATTTTCACATTTTACTCTGATAGACTCTGAATATTAAGTGACTTGGACTTTGGGTACCAGAGTTAAGGGGGCTCACTACACTAACCATAGAGACTGTTACTTTTTAAACTATTTAAATTCATTTAACAGTGGTGGACTAGTTTATGTTGATCAATCACATTATTTTGACAAAATCTAAAATGTTTTACTTTTGTTTGTTTTATGGTCAGTTGTTTGAAAACCTGGGTACAAAATATTGTGACACAGACAACATGCAAATACGGTATGATGACCATGAAAAAGCAACATAGCAAACCAACTCCTTGGCAGGCTCAGTGTTAGGGGAATGAGAGATGATTAGATTCAGGGATTCTTATCAACATCATCTCTGTGGACAAAAAGCAAAGGGATGAAGCAGTTTTAATGCAATTTGTTTTCTTCTGCTATCCTCTGTGGGCCCTTTATCCATCTCTTTCTCTGTTTGCATTGTCTGTATATATGAAAAGGCGAGCATGTTCCTTGTGGAGACGTGTAACATCCAGGTTGTTTTGGTTGTTCCGCTGTCTTCTTTCACACATTTTTTCTTTCTGTCTCTCTGGCTGCACAGTCGGGGTTTCTGCGCCTGGCAGATGAGCAGAGCCTCTAGCCGGCAGGAGCAGCAGCAGCCGTGAGCATTTATCAAAGCCGTGCTCCGTAATGACCACTCAGCAGTGGGGAAATTGAGCTGACCCTGAGGCCAAAGCTGTTAGAGGGGACTGGTGGGAAGGCCAGTGGGGTCAGGCCATCCTTGTCCCACCCACTTAGTGGGCAGTTAGCGCTGAACCATTAGTTTACTGTTTGGAGGCCTCACAGCAATCCCCTTCACAGTATAGTCTCACATAGTGTGAACAACAACCCTTCCAACAAATCTAAAATCCTTCAATGTTTACCTGACACAAGTTGTAAAAAGGAAAAGAGTCAAAAAAACCAGAGAGATAAACTTTGTTGGCTGCCAGTAAATCCTTAGATGAGGAATGATCAGAAACCATTTCTGTTGTTATGTGTGAAATGAAAGAAAGTCCAACAACATGTGGGGAGTAAATATCGCTCCAGTTTACATTTTCTGCAAAACACCTGGATAAAACTTCAAAATAAAACAAATGAACCAGAATAAAAACCATGACAATTTTTTTAATGTTACTCTTTTCTAAATGTGTGCTCTTTTTTCCAGGCAAAGTTTTCTAAAATAATTACTTTTATGTCATTTTTTTAGGTAATTTATTTCTATTTTCCACTAGCGTAAAAGTCACTTGTGTTTTTATTGTAACATTTAATTAGTGGGAATAAAGCAATAAACAAATTCAGCACTGTTAATAATAGCCAAGAAGATGGGCAATAAATTGGGAAAAAGTCTAATAAAATTATAGGGGAAACAAAGTGTTTGTGGAAAACTTTGTGATTGATCTCAGTGAGCTCAGATTGAAATGAATGAATTGAGCTTGCAGAAGACCTGGAGGACAATAGATGTAGATCACAAATTTTAAACATGAGCTAAAAAGACTCTCCAAAGTTACAGAAATTCGAGATTTATTTGAGAAATTTGTGAGATCTGTTGTGAAACTTAAAATAAGGCTCAGTGAGACTTTTAATATCTGAGAAAACATTAGCAAGAGAATCAAAGAGCCACTGACTCATTTTGAATTCAGAAACCTCTCACTGTTGTCTAGAAGAAATAAGTGAATCACTACTTTCTGATTTTCTTTTCCTCTTCATAGTTTCAGTCTGTTTTTGTTGTTTCAAAGTAATACACTTTAGAGTAAATTTACTTTTTGTTGTTATGGGTCCCCTTGTTAATTTTGCGTTAAACTATTTGCATTATGTGTCTCTTAAAGTCCGCCACACCTGTCCTAGAGTTCTGATTATCACAGCTGCAGCCTTTTAAGCGTTACTCTGGTCACTCTAAAGAAGCTGAGGTTTCTTTTCTTAACATTTCATTCATCAGCTGTATCATACAAGATAAGAGTCACAGTTTTCAATTTAATGAACGTTGTATCTAAATCACCCAATTAATTCAACATGCAGGCACAAATAAAAATACACACATCCCCATAAATATCTGATTAAGTGTATTTTTGCAGGTTGCAGAGTAACAACCATTTGTAGCCATCAGCAATATCCTAAAAATCTTCTTGATGGCTATATGGCCACTGTTCCTGGTTCTTTTATTTATTTATTTTTGTTTATTTAGCATGGACTATGCTTAAGCAAAGCAAAGTTCATGTTTCCTCACTAAGGTTTAGGTGTCATACTTCTAGTCACTTTTGTTCCTTGGGGATTTTTTCTTACTACCCTATTTTTTTTTTTTGGAGCACAATGCAACTCTTTCTTTAGCAGATTATCCAAGCATCCATACACCAACATTTACATTACTGATTTACTGACTACCATATAAAATGCTTGTCTGTACTCTTCATTTTTTACTAAATTTACTCTTCGTTATTTACTAAAATAAACATTACTTAATACATTTTACCATTGTCTCTCCATCTTTTCTTTGAGCCAGGTCATATAAATTTTAAGTAGCCATCCTTTTTCAGTTTTTTTCTAAGTGTAATAAATGTTGACATTTAACATGCTGAACTAGGTCTGCAGTCAGCTATGTAATTCTTTTCTATTTGCAATTTCTAAACCATTGGTTGGTTTTCAGAGTAAATTGCTCAGATGTTTACTTGTAGGAAGCTTGGTAATGCTTATGTTTTCCACTTGAAAAAAAAATCCTTGTCACAGATGTAGATTTAAAATATTTACATTTATAACCACTCCCAGATTGACAAGCAGCAGCAATTGCTTCTCTGAGGTCATTATTTATGTCTCTCTGTCATGACATTGTTTTAGCACACCTATACTCTGCTTTTTACCAGTTTTAATAAAATTTGAGTATTAGCACCTGGTTGCCACTTTCCCTCCTAAATCCCATGAAATCGAATTGCATTCCCATGACTGTGTTCAGTCTCACACTCATAGGCCCCTTTCTAAACAAACTGAACACTTTCACTAAATTCAGACTATGATTAGTATTCCAGTTGTGTAAAAAGAGACTATTTGACCAAATTGACAAAAGTGCAACTCATTTATCAAATCATCGCCCCACCATTTACTTTCTTGCATAAACAGCTTTTTCGCACATGCAGTGTAAATGTTAGTCATTCAGTTTTCAAATCCCCTTACCTTTTTATTCCTGTCTGGCATAATCTTCAGGGAAGAAAATAGAGACAGTGCAATAAGTATCCAATTATAATAAATGCAATAAATCTATACATCTACAAAGCAAAGTGTGATCATCTCGACTTGCACATTTGACCTTTGTTGGTCTTGTCACAGACATTGTGGAGACATGATAATTGCCAGAGCTTGTTAACGCTGGAAAGTCACATTGAGACAGATTACTGGCGTTAGTTAGCGTTATTTAACTCGGCTGTGTCTTCAGGCTCTGGCTGATAAAAGTCCATGGACCGCTACGGGGGCAAAAAAAACCACAGGGGAGCTGCACACATAGGCAATCAATATGGACACAGATGGGAAGAGAGGTAGAAGTGGAGAGAAAAAAAAGAGCTGCAATAGTCATTCTCGCTTGAGAGACGCTCCCTTGAAAGCCATGAAATAAAAATTTGAACTTTAAAATTGATAAGGATTGATTTCGCTGACATGAGATCATAACATACACCCCTTTGGAGACTGGCGGCGTGAGGGCTTACAGATGCCGAGCGCATAAAGGAGAACAGGGAGGGACGTAAATCTGACTACAGCAAAGCAATTAGCCTTTTACTGTGGAAAAGATATGGAGAATCTTTACTGTTTCATCACACGGCATTAGGCATGCTCCAGGCCTGGAGGGATCTTTCAGAAGACAAATGTTAGAATAAACTTGTTTGGACAGATGGATTGGGTGGAATTCTTCACAAAGTTCACTATTTTTCCTCACAAATCCATACAGATCACGGATAAATGTTTACTTCATTATGCGGCTTCTATTAGCTGTCACACAGTGTTTGAGCAACAATTACAGACACAAGCTCACTCAAGCACTCACTCCAAACAACATTTTTAACAATGTTTTCAAAGACAAATCATCGTCAGATATGTTTTGGGAAAGATTTTCTCAGTAGCTGAATTCAAGATAAAGAGTCAGTAGAAAAACAGGAGAATTGCATCCATATAACAAAGAAATATCCTCAGTGATTTAATGGAAATGCATTTGTTAGCCCCGTCATCTTATTGTGAATTAGAAACCAACATTTTTTGTCCTGTCATTCCACCAAAAAACAAAAGATCAATCTCCAATGCAAATGCATTCTTATTCAAATTAGCACTGTGAGATGCAAAAAAAAAACTATTACAGTGTTGGAGAAATAACTTGGCTTCAGTTCTAACTCAGATGAGTGATTAGGATAAATGAACATGGAGGTCTTCATCAAAGCTAACATTGTAGGCTAACATTGTACTGTATGCCGGTGAACAGATGGTGAGTCATAAATCCTCACACAGACTCTGTGACACATATTAGCATGTAGTTAGCGGCACGCAGCTTGCCAGCCATTTAGGTAATATCTCCATCAGATCACTTTGGAAATGGTGATGGAGAGAGTTTGGGGGATTTTAATGACTTTCATGACTGTATTGTGCTTTGTTGCACAGAGCTTCGGCTCTGCATGTGTTGACAAATATGCTCATCACTTCCCCATGAAGTGCATTCACACAATGCAGATTTTACGGAGTAAGACACTTCTTATTCTTCTGTACGTTGCTTTCAGTGTACCACTTTCTCCTGCAATACTGACAAATACCTAAGTAGAGATGGTTTTTACATGACTATTTTTTTGGCCCATTCCTAGCATATCTAAGTGTGTGTGCGATGTGTAATGCACTTGGCAAATGTTTCAATTGTTGATTTTTGTGTTTTCATGATGTAAATCACTTTGAACTGCTTTGTTGTTGAAATGTGTTACACAGATAAACTTGACTGATTTAAGCCCAAAATAGAAAAAAAAGATTCTTCTGATAACTTCTGACCAGCTTTATGCACGTTTCGCTCGTATTTCGATAAGTTATGTTCAGTGATGAGTTCCAAGTCTTTGAAGTCAGAGGGTCTCCTTTCATCCTAGTCTTTATATAATAAATACATTGACAAAAAATATATTTTAATGATATAAAAACCTGAATATTTGGCTTCTTTTAACATGTTGTGAAGATCTAAAAATCTTATGAGATGGATGACAAACACTATGTGAAAGTGATGTCATCTAAGTAGGTAAACATATAGCAAAACCTTATACACTAAAAACCCACTGGGCTGCTTCCTTCACCCAGATGTTTGCTTTATGCTGTTGAGAAAATGTTTTGTGCTCAGTTTCACTATTTAGTGTACATACTTTGTTTTTTGTTTTAGAAATCTTTAGGAATGTATAAAAAATCTTTTTAAATACATAAAATTGCCTATTTCATTTTCACTCCTATCACAAAAAAGGTTAATAAATGCACCAGCGTAATATCATCCAATGCATTTATTTGAGCAGAATTAAAAAAAGTCTCATCTAAACTTTGTTATACAGATATTACCCCTACTGCACTACAAAGTGATGCAGATTCGTGTCATAAATAGATTTTGTTTTATCCATGCAAGCTTTTTTCAGACATGATCCTTTTCCTAATTTAAAAATATATTTAGTCAATCTTTTATTTCAAACAATTTTCATTAGTAGGGCCCAAATATGATTTTGTTTTTCCATAGGCCTGAAATATTTCTAGTGTCTTACTTATGTAGATGTCACATTACTCAGGTGCCACCAGCTCCAGTGTCACAGCCCATCGTCTGGTTTATGGTGGGAGACTTCTCCTTTG
This sequence comes from Brachyrhaphis terrabensis, assembly GCA_903067065.1. Classification (NCBI taxonomy): domain Eukaryota; kingdom Metazoa; phylum Chordata; class Actinopteri; order Cyprinodontiformes; family Poeciliidae; genus Brachyrhaphis; species Brachyrhaphis terrabensis. Next base: position 1,514 of record CAEGAG010267220.1, on the reverse strand, counting down.
GTTTATTCTTGGTTTATGACTTTGGCATCACATCAGAGTATTTTTGCTTTCTCAGATTAGAAAAATCAACTACTTTTTTAATAGTTCCAGCAATTGTGTGCTTGTGAAACAAAAAAATGCATTGCAACAAAAATCAGAAGAAATGCTGTAAACGTTGAGCATAAAGAGTAAACGACTCGGCTACGCGGATTGGATTGCGCTGCGAGCTGATGGTGAAAGGGTAGCCGCAGCAAGAAAGAGCCAGAGAAAGTGAAAACTATGTGAGGACGCCTCTGAGTGTGTGAGTCCTCGCACGGGCGTCCACATGAGCATGTGTATGTGGGGTTAATTGTAGTTCAGGCGTGAGGAACAGCTGAGAGACTTCATATATGGTACCAGGGAACAGGCATGGTGACAGGCGACTTGACAACACAACCTGTTTTATGGTGACAAGTGTCTGCATGTGTGGGGGTGAGTGTGCGTGTGTGTGGCTCACAGAAAGAGAGAGAGTGACTGACTCAGGGCAAAGGAAAGTGTGAGAAAGAAGAGTGCTAAAGGAAGGCAGGTGAGCTGTAAAGTGCCAGTATGCCCACCCAGCATGTTCACACGACTCTGTTAAGAATACTAAAGAGTCTTGTAGGCAATTTTTATAAAGGACTTGCTGATGGAGTGAGTTGTGTTACTAAGCGTGCAGGGGTGAGCATCAGTGTGTTTCTGATTCATATAAATTAAAGAGAAAGGGGAAAATCACATCTTAAATTTCCCCTGAATTGCAAGCATGAGGGTTTGCAGAATGAACTCTTCTCTCAGTGTTTTATACAGAAGAAGGCAGCAAAGTGTGTGTTTGCGTGACTTTGTGTGTGGTGCTCCCTTTAGTCAAACTGAGTGAATTTGCATTAGCACAAGGTTCAAATCATCAAGGCATCTCCCTTCAGCTCGGTTTTCAGTGAACAGCTAAAGGTTAGGCTTATGTGTTGCTACTTGCAGTAACACAGTGAGGGTGCTTTACACAGGATCATTACCACTACTCCAGTCATCTGTCAGTCACACTAAATCAGTCAAAGGGGTGAAGTCCTAAAGCACTATTTCAAAAATATTATATTTTTATTCTGCAGAATATATGTAGTATGTTGTGCATAGATTTTCTGCGAAGTTGTATTTCTTAATCATAGTAACTACCAGAAACTGGCATATTTACTTACTAGTAATTCTAAATATAATGCATGATACACCTAGGGCTGAAATTACTAATCTGATTAATTGTGAAAAATTGATAAATGAAACAACAAATCAATCAACTAATTTAGTTATTGATCAATCATTAACTGGAGTATAAAGATAGTTCATTTGTTGAAAGAATGACATACGCAAAGTAATTAAGCTAAAATTGTACAAAAAAAGAAATGTACTTTGAATTTAAGATAAAAAAAACAGAAAACCAGTGTCTGTAAATATGCGCTAACTAACTAACTAACTAACTAACTAACTAACTAACTAACTAACTAACTAACTAACTAACTAACTAACTAACTAAC
>CAEGAG010267173.1:0-18341 GCA_903067065.1 Brachyrhaphis terrabensis | reverse complement strand
GGGGTACCCCACATGTGACCTTTGACCTCTTTGATGAGAAGTTTCCAATTGAAACAAAGGAATCCCTGTTCTTTATGTAAGATTCAAACCAGTTTAGCACTGGACCGGAGAGTCCGACCCAACTCTCCAGTCGGTTCAGTAATATGTCATGGTCCACAGTGTCAAAAGCTGCACTGAGGTCCAACAGAACCAGAGAAACTGTAGAAAAAAGGAAAACGTGACCTAGAAATGAAAACTTAATGATTTGTTACTTTATTTCATTTTTACTTATACTACAAAACTTTATTATTATTTGGGTTTAAGGAAAACATGACAACACAGCATCAGTTGCTTCAGATACACACGTTAAATGTTCTGTTCTTCCATATATTATATCAAATCAGTGCGATTGTTGTGATTCGATTCATCAGATGTGTATTTAATTTTTCTTTACAGGAGAGTGTGATTCATCTCAGGAAGTGGTTCCTGAGAAGGAATCGTCAGGGTTTGTTTGTGGACGGGATTCATGTGTAAGTGTCCGTCGCTCATCATAGGGCTGGGCGATGCGGCTTAAAAATAAAATCTCCTATTTCTTTCATGCCTGATCTGATTAAAATTTTATTTTTTTTGCTTTTTATGCAAAATAAGAAATTACAAATGACAGAAAATATTTTGAAAAAGTAGATTTTATTTCAGTCAACCTTTCTGTTAGGTGTACAATGGCGTATTAAGGCCAGTCTATGAGGATTTCTGTTTAATTATGAGAATAACTTTATAATATTAGCAAAATAAAGATGCAATTTTACCAGAAGGGCAAAGCTTGGACACAGTGAGCAGCTCTGTTTCTGTTCTTATTCTTCATAATAGATGCATTTATTTGCACCATCAGTTTAAGATCCTGCTACTCATAGTATTTGGTGCTGATATGTTAAAAGATTTAGTATTTTCTTATCTGTAAAACTTGTAAAACCCACAAAATCCTCAGCATTCCTCTTTTTAATCTTTGTTATTTTTTCAGTTAAAGTACTTATAAAATTATGACTATTCTGGTAAAATTATGACTTTCTTCTCGTATCATTTCGATTCTACTGTCACATGGCTTTATTCTTGTAATATTATGATTTTAATCTCGGAATAAAAAAATAAAATTGCAGCCTGACCCTTATATTTTGTTGTAGCGTTGACCTGAATTGAAAGCCGAAATAAACAGAAGCTGTAAAACAAAATGGAAACCCAAGGAGTGCATTGGTGGGAAAAAAAATTAGGATTTTCTCAAAGTTTAACTTTCAAAACCCAAAATTTTATAAATCGATAAAATAGTTTTATTGCCCAGCCTTGTTTTGTACCTTAACAGTTAGATTTTAGAGCTAACGCTTCCATTTTGTTTCTGTTTTCCTCCCAGAGAGGAGGACATTCAGTGGAACAGCAACGTCATCTCCGAGCGGATCTCCAGATCGGTGCTGAAGACCGTCTCCGGCAGGGTGTACATCCTACAGGGACAGATGAACATCAAACTCGCCTCTGGTAAGAGTGAACACCAAATCGTAATGGCCGCTTTAATTGTTTTTTTAGAAAATAAAGTGAGCATGTGTTTTTCCTGGTTCTCTCTCTTTGTTCCCTCAGATTTTCCAAAGAAGTTCCTGAAGAAGTTTGTGAATGGCTTCCCTTCAAACTGGAAGGCGATTTATGAGACGTTTCTGTCGGAGTCGAAAGAGTAAGAGGCTCGACAATATGGCTAAAAAACGTATCACAACATAAAAGTTTCACATCGGTCGTTATTTATAGTTATTGATTAGTTTTTTTTGGAAATACTTACTGTTAATTATTTTTTTAGAAAAGAAACTGAGCAAAAACAAAATTGATTAAATTTGGATATAGTATGAAAAAATCAGATTTTATTTTTAAGCCATACCGCTCAGCACTGACCTTTCGATAATGTTTTAGAGGAAAAACATCTCCTAATGTCCAACTTCTGTACCCATACAGCATTTTCATATGATCAATTTCTTTATTTTTATGAGTAAATATTACCTTGTTTCTACAGGCAAGCAGAGAAGAACAAGGATGCCACCATTTTGTCTAAGAATGAAGCCCAGCTTCCTTCCAGGCATCAGCCTGTGAGGCAGCAGAAACTGAAATCTGTAAAAACACGTAAGAACAAGATGAACAGGTGGGCTGCTGGGCGTTAACATAGATCTGTTTCTGAGTTTTCATTTTCTAATTCCAGCCGAGTCGCTTCCTTCTGCCTCCTCCCTCAACGTGTCTCGAAGCGGCCGAGTGATCAAGCCTCCTCTGGAGTATTGGAAAGGAGGGAGAGTAATCCTAGACGCTCAGATGAACGTTACCATCCATGAGGGTTACGAGGTTACCAGCCCTGTAAGCACACATGACTGTGATTGATCACTGATAATCAATCAATCATTCAGTCTGTTTTTTGTTATTTTTATGACCTGAGAAATCTGAAAGGCCTGATAAAGGGTTAAAATATACAGAGAACCAATGCTGATATCCAGGGACTGAACGATTTATCGGATTAATCAATTATTGAAATAATCGTCAACTAATTTAATAATTGATTAATGTTTATCAAGAGTATACAAACTAAATAAAGGCAATTTGCTTAAAAAAATAACACTCAGAGCAGTAATTAAGCCAAAACTTTACAAAAAATATACATTTTGCATTTAAAATGATAATTTAAAAAAAAGTTCTACCCAAAACTCCTCAAGTGGCAGTTTTAGCTTCACCCAATTCAAATTCTATTTAAAACTATTTATATTTGGCACCATTTGATCAATTATTAATCAAGAATAATTGACAGATCAGCCGTATTGATGTTAAGTTGAGCAGAAAGGACTGAACTTTTCACAAGCTGCAGATTCTTTGCTACAAATCATCAAGCGAACACCAAAGGAATGGTAAATCGTTGAATTTTAAACAATAAAATGTTAATTTCCTTTTTTTAAATAATTTTTTTATTTTTATCTTTTAATGTATTTTTAAGGTATAAAAATGGCTCAAGCGGTTAAACAAAAAATCTTCAGAATGTGCCAATTTTTTATTGAATTAATTGCCAGAATAATATATTACTAATTGTTAGTTGCAGTCCTAGCAAATTTAAACTTTAATATGTTTGAATTCAAACAATTTTGGAAAGAAAGGTTGGCCATAATTTTCTTACATAATAATTCAGTTATTAGGAATGCTTGATGGGAGCTGTTAAAGCTCCTTTATATGGCTTTTATTTTCTTTTTTAAATCTGATTAATCAAAAACTAAAATAATTGCTCGTTGCATTCCTGTCCAGTTTCTAAGTTGTTAATATTCTTGTTCTCACAGGATATTTTAAGGAGCACGTCCAAGAAGCCGGTACACGTCCTCTTTCCCTCCAGTGACGGTAAATCGGTCAGCGGAGGAAAACATTTGGCGCTGAATTGTGCAAAGATTCATCACAAGTCTTTCCTCTGCTTCTAGGATTGAAGCGACACGAATCGAGTCAAGACGAGGGCTGCTCGGTACCAGCGAGACGGGTAAAGGCGGACAGGAAGATGCACAGACCTGAGGCTGACCGGGACCAGAACACCACTGATTCAACTAATGAGATCATTAGCAATCAAAAAGCTGTTTCTGGCAGAACGAGGCGCAACCGGCAGCGTCCAGGTGCAGAGAAAAGGCCGAGTTTGGACGCCGGGCCACAGAAACGACGTGAATCTGAGAGGTCATCAAAGAAACAGACACAGAGTGCCACCAGGCCGCCAACGAGAACATCAGAAACCGTCACAAATCCTCATGAGTCTCTTCCAGTTCGCAATAATGCATCAAACCGACCGTCGTGCGATTACGAGCTGCCGAGCACCAGAAGGAGACGAGCGAATGCAGGGCGCGGTCCGAAAGGTTTGACGAGTTCTGGCACACCAGAGCCAGATGATGAGGTTTCTTCCAGGCAGTCCCCAGAAGCTCCAAAGGAGAAAAAGAAAAGCAGAGCAGCGAGAAAGAGGAACGAGGTGCAGGAGAAGAAGAAAGAGAGCAGGAGTAGCAAGGCGGCGCCGACAGCGACGAAGCCCGGAAGGAAACGGCAACAAAGCAAAGGCGGCACCGTTGTTCCACACGAGAAAGACGGAGACGAGTGGACGGAGGACGAGATCCTGAAACTGCAGGAGTACGTAAACCTAGAATATTTCTAAAACACGCAAAGAATGAGATGAAGCTCTGAGGGAAAAAGGAAATCACTGCAGTTTCATCTGAAATACGGCTGCAACTAACAAATATTTTAGTTATCGATTATTCTATTGATTATTTTGACGATTAATCAATAGGACCAAAAAAGGCACATTCTGAGGAATTTTTAATAATATTATATAGTATCAGAAACTAATTAACAGAAGTAAACAAATAATTCAATACATTTTTTTAATTAAAAAAAATAGACTGTCTAAAACCGATTAAGATAGCTTTCCTTTAGTGTATGCTTAATCATTTGTAGCAAAGGATACATCTGCAACTAAAAAAATACTTCTAATATCAACATGTGAAAAGTTCAGCCCTTTCTGTTTGACTTTACGTTAATACACCGAAGAATTGATTTAGCAATTGGATTCAAAAGGTGATTAATATGAGAATTTTTTAACAGGAATTGAACCAGGTGAAGCTAAAACTGACACTTGAAGAGTTCTAGGTACAACATATTTACAAAAAAAAAAAAAAGATTTTTCATCTTAAACATAAAGTTTATAGATATTTTTTGGTCAGTTTGGGCTTAATTAATACTCAGAATATAAAGTCTTTTCAGCAAACGGAGTCTGTTGCTCCCGTTAGCGATTAATCGGTTACTAAATTAGTTGACAATTATTTTGATAATTAATCACGATTAATAGTTTCAGCCCTACTCTGAATTTTTCCTAAATCAAACAATTAGTGTGCTCTTTATTAAAAATTGATAAGATTTTTTTTTCTCTTTTTTTAATATAATAACTTAAAAATATTGGAACTGCAATATTTTTACCCAGAATTTGGAAGAAAAGTCCTATTCTGATGCAATATTTGTTTGGAGATCATAATTCATGTACCAAGCATTCACAATCTACATCTCTGTTTCCCTTTGTGCATGTCATGTTCATATTTTAGTGCGTAAGATGGAGTAGAAATTGTAAAAAGTTTGGGATATGTGTTTAAAAAAAATCAATCAATCAATCAAAGAAGCTAAATAATTAGCAGCAATGTCTTAAGATTTTTTTAAATGGCTATTGTGTTCAGTTTCTGCTTGTAGGTCTATGTGATAATCGATGTTTGCTTGTGTTTTTTTCCAGGGCAGTGAGCTGCTATCCCAGACACGTAGTGGGTTACTGGGCGAAGGTAGCGAGGATGGTGGGGACTCGTTCAGCTGAAGAATGCTACAAGCAGCACACCTCCCAGGGAATCGCCCAGAGTCCCAAGAAAAGCACAAAGAACTGCAAAAAGGTGAAGGAAGTAGCGGCAAAACCTGCAGGTAAAGATGGCAGTAGGAAGGACCGCTATGAATCTCACTAAGAATCTGGAATAACTAATAACTAGATCTGCACAATATATAATTCTGTACAATACTACAATGATTAAGGACTGCATGGGGGTCATGTTTTTATACATATATACCAATAATTAATCAGATAATCACAATTAATCAACTATTCAAATAATTCTCAACTAATTTAGTAATTGGTTGATTGTAAGCTGGAGTGCTGAGTCAGAAAAAAACATTTGCTGAAGAAAAATAAACGTATTCAGAGCAGTAATTAAGCCAAAACTGTACAAAATATTTAAATACATGTTAAGATAAAAACACCATTGTCTGTTAAAATGTTCCACCCAGAACTAATCAAGTTGTAGCTTCACTAGAGGAATGTTGCATTGTTGCATTTTAGGCAATAAAATGTTTATTTTCTCTTTTTAAAAAATAATTATTTGCATCTTTTAATTAATTTATAATATTTGTATTAAAGGGCCGTAAGTGGATAAATACAAAAAAATCTGCAAAATATCAGATTAATCATCAGAATAATTGTTAGCAGCAGCACATGGCAGCCTGGACGTTATATTTGTTTGTAAGGGTCATTGAAGAAGGTCAAGTAGGTTTTTGAGTGTGATGAAGGAGTCTGAATTTCTGAGGTATTTATGTGGTGTTTCATCAGGCTGTCAATCTGTGTCCTCTTCCAGAGATTCCTGTGATATCTGCCAGAGTTGGGACGCTTAAGAGGATTAAGCAGGTGCGGCAGTTCCTGGAGAATCTGCCCAGAGAAGATGTGGACGATGCTTTCAGCTCGGCGTACATGCAGAACAAACGCATGGAGGTGCGTTTTCATCACTTAGTCGGCTAATTCTGGGAGTTTTATTCCCATCCATCCATTATCTAGTACCCTTCTCCCTAGTGGGGTCGGCAGGGGTGCTGGTGCCTTTCTCATCGGGCAAGAGGCGGGTACACTCTGCCGGTCCACCGCAGAAATCTTAAATTCGTGTATCTAAAATTATACGTTACTTACAGTTCTTAAATTTTTCCATGGCGGGACTATTTAATCTAGTAAATTTTATGCATCTCTTTTCCTTACGGGACTTTCCGTCAGGCAATAGTTTGAGTCGCACACTAACGTCTTCATTGCGTTTTTTTTTTTAATTTTTTTAAATACAAACGTTTTTCTTCGCCATTGCCTCATTTCTGTTGCTAACCCTTACGAAGCTACATGTATTCTGTGCAAAAAAAGCTCATCACAGAAAACGGTGTGTCGAAAGTTTAGTGGATTTTTACCTTTTGAAGAATTTTCACTTCAACAAAGTTGTTACTGTTTAGTTTATTCGGGATCTACAGCTATTATTAAATCACTAAATCAGTTTATAGAAATGAAATAAAAACAAACAAACAAAAAAGACATGGAGGACAACATGGCAGAATGCAATTTTAGGTTAAACACATAATATATCAGATCACAACCAGGCACTTAAATTGTTTTAGGTTTGCTAAAATATTGTTTTATCTGTCCATCACACAACATCGGTTGGGATTAAATTCCACAATTGCATACCAAGGAGCAACACAGCTATTTTCTGTACATTAGTTGTAACTTTTTGGTAAAGTCCATCTCTTTTCGAAAGCATTCCTAGTAAAATTAACATGTATATTTTGGTTGAATTATACATTTTGAAGTAAAATTTAAATTCAGCTGAGAAAAGGAGATTTAGGAAAGCATGGAACCAAAAGAGAAGGGAAACAGTACCATTTCTTCCTCAATAGTTTTCCATTCTTTCATATATATATATATATATATATATATATATATAAAATATGCAATTTTCTGTTTTACATTCTTTTACAGTCTTTTAAAATTCTTAAATTTGAGTTGGTGAAACCTGCATAAACCCTGCATGAGGGATTATGAGCGAGCTTGTCCTCCTTTCTCTGTGTTTTTGTTCAGATCCCCTCCTTGTGTTCGAGTGAAGATCACGATTTTGCGATATCAGACCTGGAGCCTCAGACGCCGATGTCGTCTTGTTTCCCTGAGGTGAAGACGCCTCAGTGTTTGCACATAACTCCTGGCATGCTCGGCTCTCCAAACACGTAAGGCTGCTTTCTAACAGAAGCGCATGGAAAGTGCACACAAATGAGAGTCTCACATTTTATTTTTTCACTTCTAAAGGAAAAATGACGACAAGTACGTCTTCCAGCTACAGAAGAGGATGAAGAAGAATCAGTTTAATGTCCGCAAAACCTCGTCTTCTAAAACGGTGCCGACTCCTAGTGAATTAAAGGTTTTCTTTCTGAGATTTACAGGATATTAAATCACACATTTATCTCCTATTTTTATCTTTCAGAAGTTCTCACCCACACCTTCCGCTAAGCGAACTGTACAAAGATGTGCTAACACAGGTAGGCTTAAACCTGTAGAAACTCATTGTTTATAAAAGATAAAGCCATTATAAGTACCGGTAATTTCCATTCTTTTTTTCACCTTTACTGCCTAATATGCTTAAAGCAAAGCAGCAATAAACTAACAATTATTTTAGATATTGATTATTCTAATAATTTATTTTGTAACTAAGAAAATTAACATTTTATTGCCTAAAATGCAACAACATTGCATTTCTTTAGTGATTTTTAATCAGGTGGGGCTAAAACTTGGCCACACGAGGAGTTTTGGCTAAAACATATTTACAGGCAAAAATATTTATATCTTAAAAACAAAAAGTTTCAACATTTTAAACAGCTTTGGCTTAATCTCTGCTCTAAATATTTTGTTTTTTTTAGTAACTGACCGTTTTTGAGTCTGTATTTTCCATTTAACAATTAATCAATGACTTGATAGTTAACAATTATTTAAATAATCGATTAGTCACAATTAGTCAGATTAATTGTTTCAGCCCAGGTAGATAAATAGATAAATGGCACGTTTTAGATGTTTCCCTGATTTCAGTTCAAAGTATTAATAAAGAAACTTTTAACCCAAGTCATACAAAATACTGAGGAAATGCATGTACACTTATATGACATCAATAAATACATTTCTTTTTCTGATTCTTGTGGCTTTTAGCAAATAGAAATTAGTTTAGTAATTCTAACTGACCTGACACAAGAAAAGTTTTGTCTGATTTAACTTTATTTGTTACATATAGACGTCTGTAAACGTCACATTAAAGGTGGAAAAAGGTTTGAAAATTATTTATAATCGGTTAATTTTTTAAAAAACTTCAAGCATCTGGCTTTATTTTATTTTACACTAAACAAACTCCAGTTTATTTGCCTTAAATCTATGATTCCTCTGTCCAGGAAAGGACACGTTTTTTGTGTTCGAGATGTTACCCGAAGACGGCGGCGACATTTCCGAAAGCGGCGAGGAGGAAGACTTTTATTTCTCAGACAACTGATTTGGACTCATGGAATAAACGTACAAATATCTCAGGATTTTTAGTTGAAATTTTTTTTCAGGAAACCCAGAAAATCACAGTGAAGGAGTAACGTTCGCCTTTCTCAGGTTTTTCACGTTTAAACACACTTCTGTTGCTGGTTATTATTTGAAAAGTGATGCTCTGGGCATCCTGTGGACTTCTGTAAATATATTATTTCTTTAAAATCTTTCAAAGAACCAGTTGTAATTATCTTTTTGAATAAACCTTTTTCTGTTCTTTTACCATTTGTTGATTTGTAATTAGATAAACTTGGAGGCAAAATATGTCAGATGTGTTAAATTGTGTATTTTGGACAAAATATTTTAAATAAACTAAATATTTAGGAGTAAAAAAACTCAAATGATCAGACAATACATATTTACCTGTTTAGGTATTTTTGGGAAGTTGCATCTGTCAGTATGAAGATCTTTGTTGATGATTTTTACTTTTATTTAATCTGAAATTAATCTAAATTCACCATCAGTCTCTAAAATATAGCCCCTATTTCAAGTAATGCTTCAAATCCAGTTTTAAAAACTTTAAACAAAGTAATTAACGATAGCAAATTTATCATATTTTTATTTTATAAAGAAGGAAACAATTGTTTTCGGTAATAATTTCTGTTTACGTGTATTCAACTGAAGTCCTTGCCTTGATTTGATCTGTTACATTATCCTAATTGATTTATTTATTTTAAGTTTCTTTCTGTTTTTATCTAGCATAAAACACTTGTTCTTGCCTTCGTTGTGTAATAAAAATGCTGTATTCATAAAGACTGGATGTTCTAATTTACATCCTCTGAGTTTGGTCAGGGATCTGTAACCTTAATAGCCTAATTCAACTTAAAAAAACAAACACTCAGTTAGAGCCACAATTTTATTTATTTATTTTTTTAATTTCCTTTATTTAACCAGGTAAACCCCGTTGAGATCTGGATCTCATTTTCAAGAGGGATCTGGGCAGAAGGCTGAAGTACACAGCAACCTGGTTACAAAATAAAACCAATTAATGCATATGCACAAGTGTAAAATGTTTTAATAAATATCTCTGTTATAAATATTTGTTTAAAATGTTTTGAAAATATATCTTTAAAAGCATTTTCAGATTTTAAGCTTCAAGATAAAATTATGTTATTCATGGAAAATTTTGTAAAAAAGGAAAAAAAAATCACATGGATACCAACCCAAAAAATAGCAAATGCTAATTTATGAAAAAAAAAAAATCCTTTAAAAATATAATTAATTGCAAATTATTTAATATTTATTTCATAACGCTCAAATGTAAAAAAAAAAAAAAAAAAAGAAAGAGGAAAAAATATCGATTTGTGTTATCTGTCATCGGGAATGCAAACAATAGGAAAAAAATACAAATATTTCGGTGTTTAAAAAGAACAAAACGTCAGCAGTCACGTGGAACCGCGTCACGTGACTCTCCTCTGTATAGCCGCTCATTAAAGAGGACACAAGCTGACTTTAAACAGCAGGAGCGGCCAAGGACACCATGAACACAATGTAAGTGCTCGTAACTTCTGACTTTTTAAATATATATATATTTCATAACTTAACTACAGTCGGAGGGATTCGGTGAAACTGAGGCGCGATTGTTTGTTTTTATTATTGTAATGTGACCCAGATTGAAGGCTGCCGCCGCAGGTTAGAGCTGGAATGTGTCTGTAGTAGAAAAAGATGAACTGTTTATAAACAGAGTTTCTATAAATGAACAATTCCTGTTAGAAACAGATATTAAAGGACAGCAGCAGATATAAGAGAATGTCTGATAACCAACACAAGCTGCTTTCAGCGTGTTTACTTCAAACTTCCGGGTGTGATTATAATGAAAAGCTCCATTTAATTTAGTTTTTCTCCAACAGATTCTTCTTCTTCGTGCCTCTGTTTCTCGGCTCGTTGGTCTCCAGCGGGTTCCTGGAATATGACCAAAATGTCGTGTAAGGAAACTGTTATCCCATCACTTTCTAGTTTTATTACTTAAAACTAATAATGATTTTAGGTCAGTTAGGATTGATTTGTATTTGAGGAATATGGACGAAATGTAGTCTAAGAACCAGACTTTTTTTTATACTATTCTGTATGTTAAATTTGTAATATTGAATATTTACATTCTGCAGTTTTACAATTTTATTATTGTTGTTGTTGATTTTGTTTTGTTTTTTCTTTTACTTTAAATTCGCCAGCAAAACTTTCACCTGCATGAATTTGGTCGACCAGGCCAAAGCAATCGACACTCGATCAGAGTGGCGTGGAGGCTTTTGGCCAATCAAATCACGTGAGACAAGCAGTTAAAAGGTTTCTTTAGTCCATCAGATGATTACTCTGATGCACAGGAGAAAAAAAACTGTAAAAAAAATTCAATGTCTAAAACAAAATCTGAATTTACTTAAACTATATTTCTTCCATGAAATTAGTTCTCCAATTTCTTTTTAATTAAAAAATACATCTTGGTAACAATATCTTTGAAAAGAAGTCTGTTTCCATGCATTATTTTATTTCCTATAATCTTTAAAATCATTTGTGTATTTCTGTGTCTATTAAGCAGGGTTCGCAGGTCTGTTGTTTTTATTAAAAGTTTTATCCTCTCAGCTTATTAATGTCACATTGTTTTGGAATTAGCAATTTTATAGTGACCGCAAAACTCTGTAAACTGGATATAATGCTTACCATTCAAGAACATGGGTCGTAATTTTTTACTGTTTTTGCTATTTTTGAAACTTTACCATATCCTTTATATAGGGTGACCAAACGTCCATATTTCCCGGGACATGTCCGTATTTCACGTCCTGTCCCGGGCGTCCTGGGTTTTTTTTAGAAAGTGAGGAAATGTCCTGGTTTTTAAATTATACGTTATATCTCCCCCCCTGCCAACAAAACATAACAGTGTCAACCTATGCATCTCTATGCCCCCGCTCCAAGGTGTCCTGGTTTTCCCAAATGAAAATATGGTCACCCTACTTTATAGGTCCAGCTGGTTGCATTGGTGCTAAAATCTCACTTTCAGGAAAAAACTGTTCAGCTAAGCACTTAAACTTATAGCACAACATATATTGATAAAGTTTTTATTCTATTGGCAGGTTTTTTTTTTCCACTTATAACAAGACATTTTTCCCATGGTTTAAGTGAAATAATCTGCCAGTGGAACAACAAATTATTGACTTAAAACAAGCTCTTATATCTTGCTGAAAAGTTGCTTGTAAGTTAGTTTTTTTTCCCCCTTATTTCAAGTGTACTAAGATATTTGCGCTAGAAACTAGACCATAATTACTTGGTAAGACTGTGTTTTTGCAGTGTGGTTTCTTCCGTGACTCTGTTTATTTGTGTTTTTATTATGTAAAGCACTTTGAACTGCCTTGTTGCTGAAATGTGCTATAAATGTAAACTTAATTGATGAAATTACCATTCAGGATAGTCAAAATGTGGTTCTGTCTTGTCAGAATGCATTTCTATACCTGGAATAGTCAGAAAACGCTGATTATATGTTAAAATGGCCTGCCATAAACGGCCAAAGCGAAGATATCAATGTATTTATTGATGTCGGATAGTAAATCTTAAATATTTGGTTTTTTTTAGACTCCCGCAGGGCTGGACCCAAGCAGGTCGGGTGGATCCTTCAGAGCAGCTGGAGTTGACCTTTGCCCTGAAGCAGCAGAACGTCGACCTTCTGGAGGAAACGCTCAGACGGGTGTCGGACCCCGACTCGCCGCAGTACGGTAGGCAATGAGGTTTTTAAACAAACGTTGGATCTGATTCTGTCTCTAAGTGAGAGAGAAATGCTCTGTCCTCTGCAGGAAAACACCTGAGTCTGCAGGAAGTTTCCTCTGTGGTTCGTCCGTCTGCGCTGACCCAGAAGGTGGTGCGTCGCTGGCTGCAGACTCACGGGATTTCAAACTGCAGGACGGTTCACACTCAGGACTTTTTACAGTGCAGCATGACTGCAGAGTAAGCACATCTGCTCTCAGCTGCTTTACTTTACTTTACTCACTCGCTTGGGAGGCGACACAGATACTCGTACTTTGTAACTTCTGTGAAAAGGTTCTGCTTTTATCATGTGGGGAAGTTCCTGTTTTTGCAGTGAAAATGGTGAAACTGTGAGCTGCAATCTGCAGAGATTAGAGCTGATTGAATCTAATAAATTGGCAGCATTTCTCAAACACTGTAAAAACACAAAATCTTACCAAGTGTTTTTGGTGTAGATTGCAGACAAAACTAACTTACAACTAACTGTTAGCAAGAAAAATATACAGTTTTGACTTAATTACTGTTCTGAATATGTTGTTCTTTCAGCAAATGGATTTTATTTTGAGTCCCTTTACGCCAATTAACGATTAATCAGTTTCTAAATTAGTTGACGATTATTTCAATAATCGATTAATCATGATTAATCGTTTCAGCTCTAGTTTGGTTGATTCAATTATTTAAAACTACTCTTTATTTATTAAGGTTCTTTTTTTCTTTTTTAAATCTGGTTTGTTAATCTGAAACTCTAAAGCGTGTCAAAGAATAAAAAATATTTTCTTTGCTGCAAACCTGTTCATTTTGATTACGGTAATGAGTTTAACAGGATTTTTATTTATTTATTCATTTTATTTGTATTTTGTTAAAGGGTTGCAGAGGCTCTTCTTCCAGGAAGTAGATTTCACCGTTACGTCAGAGACGGTCTCTCCATCGTCAGATCTTCCAGTCCGTATTCAGTCCATGATGAGGTTCACCAACATCTGGATTTTGGTGAGATTTTGCTCGTTTCTAAACTAATCTGCTGCCATGTTTTCAGGTCCAGATCGGTCCTGATATTTTGTTTCGCTCTTCCGTAGTCGGAGGTCTTCATCGTGTCCCGCCTAGAGGGAAGGACGCTAACAGGAGGCGGCCGCGCTCCAAGGCGGGGGTTCACCTCGGCGTGACCCCAGCCGTCCTGAGAACTCGCTACAACCTGACGGCGACTGACGTGGGATCAGCTGAGAACAACAGCCAGGCCGTCGCTCAGGTTGGGATTTATTTATTAAGCCTTTCTCACTTTGTTTCTATTTTTACTTTATTTTTTTATTATTTTCCTCATTGGTAGAAACAGAGACACAATCAACATCCTTTAGCCACAACAAATCAATCAACAAAAGAACATTGGAAGAGCAAATGTTTCATGTTGTCTCATCTTATGTTTTTCTATTTTTTTTTTTTAATGTACATAATTTTCTAATAGAAAATGATCAGAAATAACATGAAGTAATGTCTAACATAGCAAGGGGATGGCAAAAAAAAATAAAATAACTGTCAGATTTGGGTAGTAAGTAGTTACATTTACTCAATTACATTTATTTGAGTAACCTTTTTTGAAACTATGTACTATTTTTACTATGCTGTACTTTTTACTTTAACTTGAGTAATTTTATTAAGAAATATCGCTACTTGAGTAAAAATTGAGTAAAAACAAACATGTTTTTTATTCATGAACAGGTGTGCAGCAAGTCTTAGGTTTAAAGACACAGACACACACCTGCAGTTTCTGTTAAAGTTTTTTAGTTTTTATTGAAAGAAACTGATTTGGAAAATTTTTTCTTTTGCCTGTTTAATTCTTTGTTTCTTATATGAATTATTATCATTTTGGTCCTTAAAATACCAAAATCTCCACTTAACTTTATAATTTGTTAAGGGGAGATTATGTAATTTTTAAATATCGAATGAATGATAAATTGATTGGTTACTGGAGTAGACTTTTTCCCTAGTACTTTTTTACTCTTTGAGTAATTTCTTGGCTACTTTTTCCTTTTACTTGAGTAAAAATATAGTGAAGTAGTTAAATTTGTTTATGAAGCCATGAGACATTAGAGCAGTCTTTCTCAAACTGCGTCCGTCGGCCCCCCCTGGTGGTCAGCAAAGTACTGCACGTAAACGACCGTTGATTTCCCGTGACGTCAGCTCAAAGTGCGACGCTACAGCTAGCTTAGCAAAGGATTGTGATTAAAAATAATAATGGATAAGAGGCTTAAAACCGGGTCACTCAAAAGAAAAACTAATTTTTTCTGTCCTCTTCAGTTTCTGGAGCAGTACTACCACCCAGCTGACCTGGCCGAGTTCATGCTGATGTTCGGCGGGACCTTCCAGCATCACTCCGAGGTGGATCGGGTCGTCGGCACCCAGGGAGGAGGAAAAGCCGGCCTGGAGGCGAGCCTGGACGTGGAGTACATCATGAGCACCGGAGCGAACATCTCCACATGGGTCTTCACCAATCCAGGTGTGCTAAACAAATAAAAATGCAAATCTGCTCAGATTTTACATTTAAAACGCCTCCATTTTGTTTTACAGAGCTGAAATACTTCAAGAGTCTCTTTATTTTATCCCACTTAGACACAAATAACTTTTTTTTTAAATTGTCAAAAATATTCTGTATTCACCTTTTTTCATGAATACTATTATTAACTTTAACATTTTTTTTGAAATTTGCTTCAAGCAGACAGTCGGTTTTGATAGAAAGTTCCTGATTCTGGTCATTTTTATATTTCTAATTGCATTATCATTTTGCAACCATTCCAATAGAAATGTTAAAATTTTTTCCCTCTTTTTTAAATTAGTAACTTAATTTTTTTTTTTTTAACCCTTTACCTGTTAGTTTGAACCATTCCCCTTATCTTACCTATGTTGTTCTAAATTGGGAAATTAACTGGGAGATTTACAATGAATGCAAAAGTATCGTTAGCTTCTAAACAATAAATGATATTTTGAAGGAAATTTAACTCTACAAAACTACAAAAGAACATGAATTAATATATGCGGTTTAAAATGAATTACAATTCACCCCAAACTGCTCAACCTGGCCAAATTTGATACAAATTGCTTCAAAACAATTCAGATTATGCAAAAATCTGAATCAAAAGATAAGTTAAAAAAAATGTCCAGGAAACCACAGTAGGTGGATTAAAGATTTTAATCAGTTTTTTGGGCTTTATATTTTTAAGATTTTGGACTTTAGCAGCTTTTTCACACAGAATGTAAAGATTGGACATAAACAACAAGGTTATTATAGTTAACTGAAATTAACAAAAACTGAAATAAATAAAAACGGTAATTAATGGGGAGAAGCTGTAACCGGAACTAGATTATGTGTTTATGAATCTATTTATTAACCTTTTCAACTGATGTGAAATGATTTTGTTTATTCCCTGCAGTTTACGGGAAATTATGGTACTTTATGCTCCGCTAGTCCGTAAAATGGCGTCAGGAAATGTTGGGAGACTCCATTTGTTGTAATTGAATAAATTTTTTGAAAATAGTACGTTCTGTTGATTATTCACCAATCAATGTATAAATAATCCTTTGTTAATTTTGCATATAAAAATTAGGCAAAACAATATTTAACTAATAAAAACTAGCACTCTAAAACTAAATTAGACAAAAACAACAAAATAAAACTAAACTAAACTATTATAACCTTGATGGAAATCCAGACATTTGTAGCTTAAATGAAACATTTTTAAAAACTGAAAACATGGATGCAAATTCAGCTTTACAAGTGAAACCAAACGAGAAACGGAAATGTTTTGCATCCAAACTCTAGGTTTGTTTGTTTGCTGTGTAATTATGTCCTCTCCTGCTTCCTGTCCAGGTCGACATGAGACCCAGGAACCTTTCCTCCAGTGGATGGTCCTGCTCAGCAACATGTCTGACCTGCCCTGGGTTCACACCATCAGCTACGGCGACGACGAGGACAGCCTGTCTGCCGCCTACATGACGCGCATCAACACGGAGTTCATGAAGGCCGGGGTCAGAGGTCTTTCTCTGCTCTTCGCCTCGGGTCAGTCGATGCCTACAGATGTTCAACAACTTTCGCAAAACTGCAAAAACACAAAATATTACCAAGATATTTCTAATATAAATAACTTGGTACACTTGAATTAGATAAAACTAACTTACAAGTAACTTTTCAGCAAAATACAATGGCCTTTTTTAAGTCAATGGTTTCTTAATATTGATGAAAAAGTTCTAGTTCCACTGATTATTTCACTCATAACACGGGGGAAATGTGAAATAATTTGCCAGTGGAACAAGAACTTTTCCATAGGGATGCACGATGTATCAGCACTAACATCGGTATCGGACAATATTTGTAATTTTTTATATATGTCATATTACCAAAAATATTTGGTAATATTTTGTGTTTCTACAGTGAAAAAAGCTGACCTCCACCATCAGCAAAGCCTGACCTTTAGGTGTAATAAGATCGACAATCATGTGATGACTGATATGTGTGACTTTTGGTTGTGAAATTACCACGACTTCCTGTTTTTAAAAATTATTCATAAAACCTCAGTGAGGAACAAAAACTTCCATTCATCAGGACTACACAAAGACTTTGGATGAGTTCAGCTTGTTTTGTCACCTTATCTGAACCTGGTGTTGTGTTCAGGCGACAGCGGCGCTGGATGCAGACATCTGGGGAAAGAAAACACCTTCAGGCCCAGTTTTCCTGCCTCCAGGTAGACGATTAGTCTTCAAATCAAACCTTTACGCTAAAGCATTCAAATATCTGTTCATTTGTTTATTCACACTACAACCAGAAATGTTTTATCTGATGAACTAACATAAAATAAGGGTTTATTTATGAAATAAAAATAAACTAATATGTACAAATGCAATTCTTCATAAATAAGAGAATAAATGTTTGAAAACAATACCTCAAGCTTTGAAGATATCAGAGGAAACCTGGTGATTAATCGATTATTGAAATAATTGTCAACTAATTTAATAATTGATTAACTGGAGTATACAGGGTCAGTACAGGCTAATTGCTGAAAGAACAACATTCTCAGAGGAGCAAATGGGCCAAAAATGTCCAAAAAACATAATGGGATAAAATATGTTTTGGCACTTCCTGCAGAATTTTCATTTACTATTTAATCCTTTTTTGTTTTTACATAATATTAGAAAAACATTAAAAGATGCAAATAAATAAAACAAATGCAACAAATGCATCCTTTTGTTGTAAAGGATGCATTTGGAGCTTAAAACAATACTTATGACATGGGGAGAAAATACTTCAAAAGTTTTATTTGATCCTAAATGTATATATGTTTTGTACAGTTTTAATTAAAGTTCTAAATATTTTGTTCCTTCAGAAATTGTCTTTTTTTGAGTCTAGTTTCTCCAGTTGACGATTAATCGATTACTAAATTAATTGATGATTTTTTGAATAATCGAATCATCACAATAAGTCTGATTAATCATTTTGGCCGTACAGTAAATATATAGTCAGAGCTACAATGGAGTGGTTTCAATCAACTTAATGTCCCAGTCAAAGTCGGCTCCTCAATCTAATTGTATATTATGCACCTCAACTCAAGTTAAGCACAATCTCAATCTCGTTGTACTTTAATAAATCTTATCTATCTATCTATCTATCTATCTATCTATCTATCTATCTATCTATCTATCTATCTATCTATCTATCTATCTATCT
>CAEGAG010267166.1:0-13575 GCA_903067065.1 Brachyrhaphis terrabensis | reverse complement strand
ATTTTTCTTACGTGTTTGAATGTGTAGCTAGCCTATTTCCATCACTGTTAAGTTAAAAGTAAATTATTTAAGAAACTAGTTAAATATTTAAAGCTGAAATGAGTTTATTGTTATTTGTGATGTTTAATGTTCGTCTCATCTGTTTGTAGGTTATCAACCTTCTCAAGTTGCACTGCTGGTGAGATTCACTTCAAAAGAACAGATGAATAAAACAACGTGAAGCTGAAGTGGCTTAAGAGTAAAAAACCTGACAGACCATCAAGCTAATTATAACACACTGGAGTTTGACCGTCTTGTCTTTTGGTGAAAGTGTGAAACTTCTGCAGACTTCTGAGAGAGACTCTCCATTCAACATCCAGATCCTCTGGCTGTAGAGGATCGTCTACAGCCAGCGATCCTCTCCGGTCATTAATCTATCTGGGTTCAGTTTGTGGGAGGAAGCCAGAGTACCCAGAGAGAAGCCATGAGAGCACAGGAAACCATGCAGACTGTCTGCAGAAAGACCCCAGACTGGGATCCGAACTCAGGACCTTCCAGTCTGTCAGGCAACAATGCAACCCAGCAAAAACAAATATTTCATCTAATTATATCAAATAGAAAAGCAGTAGCATTAACCCCACGATGTGCTTCAGGAATGTTCAGTTGTCTAAGAATAAAGAGGTAGAATCCACCTTCCAGTTGAATCCCATTCATCATAAATCCTAATGAGGTCTGAACCGAGTCTGGCTGTTTGTTTATCAGCGGTTTGCAGGCTTCCTTCTCCGGCTCGGTTTGCTGTGTGTATGAAACGGCGGCCGTGCTTCCCACTGCGCCTCGCTGCTCTGTCACTACCTTCCTCATTCACATAGATTATTTTTCACTTTCATACCTCAGAGTGAGCAGCCAGATCTAATAATACCATGGCCAATTGATGCCGGGGAAATGTACCACTTCATTGGGGAGAGGGAAAAAAAACACAACAAGAGTTAAAAATACAAACCAGGTTCTCCATCAGCAAATGTCAGCAGTGGAACCTTCATGCAGCTGCATGAAACAGAGCATTTGCTGCCTCACCTGCCTTAAAAGCCTGACAGTTTTCTGTCACATGNTGATGACTAGTAACCTTCTGTCTGCAGAAACTAACAGAGGAATATGAAGACTGCTCTGTTAAAATAAAGGCCACAATTTGATCTGTCCGCTTTTTAATTAGAATTAAATGTTTGCTTGACATTAAACGATAAGGGCTGATTAAGAACGTTAGAGTACAAGTAATGTTTGGCCCAAACATAATTAAGTTAATAGGATGCAGCAGGCTTTGACTTATGCAGCGTGCTAAGTGAATTAATCCCATTTACCTGGGGAGTGCTGGTAGGAGAATGTTCTCCGTCCTGAACAAAGACATTCAGAACCGGGCCTAATGCCATTCGGACCAGTTCAGGGACAGAACAATACAGAAAACCTGTTAACAGAAACCAGCTCAACATTTTCCGTTTGTTCAAACAGGATTATTTTCTCAACTAGAGTCACGATCAGTGGCGGAGCTAAACTTTTAAACCAGTGCCCCCCCGGACCCTCTCTGGCTCCGCCCCTGGTCACGATCAAGTTAAGAAGAAGAAGGTAGTAGAAACAGCAGCTGAAGGATCAGCAGGTTCACCCCGACGTCGTAAAGCATCAAAATAACATCAGATCGTAACTGGAATGAAACACTTTCTGATTAAGATGCAAAACAAAACGCCAACCTTGGATGGCTCCTCCCACGAGTCGCCGCGATGTTCAGATTAAATGTTGAGGCGGAAGAAATGACATTATCTGTCTGCAGACTCTTAACACATCTTCACCTCTGCTGCTTTTCTTTATCTTTCTACCCTTAAAATGAGATGCATCCTTCTCCACAGCCATGCCACTTTCATTTCAGTCTGAGCATTCAAACACACACACACCCACACGAGTGCATGTCACAAATGTCTGCGCCCCCACACGGACACAAAATCATAAAGTGATGCATGCAATCTAAAATCTGACAAAAGCTTTGGCACCGGCAGGCAAAGTTTGACTTGTGAATAAAACCTCCTGTCAGGAGAATCTTTTTGTTGCTTGAATTCTGGAACTGACTTCAGAAATGAAGGATTTGCTCTCAGGATGTCAGGCATGAAACGTATCAGAGGAGGGTTCAGCTGTTCTGGGTTCTGCTTCCATCAGGACTGGTTTTCATCAATGGCATGCTGTCTTTCCAAAATAAAGGCTGATATTCAGCTGGATGGGCCTTTGCTTTGATCAAAGTGGCACACATTACTAGTACTTCTGTAAATTTCTGTAAAGAAATCGTTTCTCTCATTAGATCTTGCGGAGACGATTTGAACGACTTTAGAAATCCTTCTCCACCACATGTGAAACATTCCTAGTATGGATCAGTTTGGACTTGGCCAGACCAAGAGTGAAAACTGTGTCACGCTCCTCTAACGCTCCTGCACGGTTTGAACCATAAGAATCGTAGCGATATTGTCCTCCTCCACAGCCTGGTGCAGTGGACACCAGCATGATGGATGGATCACTTCATACAAACCTTTTCTCCTCCTGATGGACTCATCAGACCACATCACCGTTACCACTGCTCCAGAGTCCAACCTCTATGCTTCCATCCACACCGCCGCTTTTCTCAGATCAACTCTCTGATCTGTGGATTTCTCCAGACAAGGCAGAGTCCCAATGCCTTGATTAGATTCCCCTTCATCTCCAGAGGAAATCATGAGGGATGTACCAAAAAACTGACTCAAGAAAGAATCATAATTGTCACTTACTACAATTCAAAATCAGTTTAAAGCGTCATAAAATCCATTTTATAACAATTTGAGGCGTTCTGACACCGGTAATGGAGCGCAGCCAAGTACAGAAATCACCACAATAAAGAGGAAACTACAAGATGACAAAGAGTCAAGTCCCAACAGAAAATATTTGAACTCATTTTGGATTTTACTGAGAGAAGAAGAAGCTGGAAGTGAGCTTCACTACTTTCAAGGTTCACAAAATTAAGCTTGATAAGTTTGGGAACACTGCTAATGCACGGAGCTAAGCAACAGCGGCACTGTGCTATAACGATGCTATGCTAGTCACATTAAGCTACAGCAGGGCTAAACTACAGCGACGATAAGCTCTGGCGATGCTAAGCTACGGCGATGCTAAGCTACGGCGACGATAAGCTACGGTGATGCTAAGCTACGGCGATGCTAAGCTACGGCGACGATAAGCTATGGCGATGCTAAGCTACGGCAACGATAAGCTACGGCGACGCTAAGCTACGGCGATGCTAAGCTACGGCAACGATAAGCTCTGGCGATGCTAAGCTCTGGCGATGCTAAGCTACGGCGTTCCCTCCAATGCAGAGCTCTGTGATTGGTCAGAAGGCTGTGGCCGTGCTTTATACAGAAATGTTGATATTTAGTTTCAACTGGTCCACTTCCACTGTCCTGTTTTAGTATCTGCATACGACATGAATATGGAGCGTGGAGCACATGGAGGTGATTAGCTGGTTAGCATTGTTAGCTCTGGTCTCATGTTCCTCTTTGCTTCACAATCTGGAGAAGACTGCAAATTATATGTGTGGCCTGTTCTCTTTTCTCTGCAGCTCTAATGAATTTAAATAATACATGAGGTATTTTCATTGGATTACTATAATGAATTACATTTTTGTGGTATTCTAATTCATTATAATATCATATGATGCGCAGTAAAGTGATATGTCCAACATTGTTCTGTGGAGTAATAATGAATTCAAGAAATGTGATTTTATTACTACAAAACTCACAGTAAGTCAACATAACATCCACTCAAACAAATTGCATTACTCATTTGTGAAGACCAGGCCTTAGGATATTCAGTTGCAACCACCTTTGCCTCAGTCATGTCTTATTACTGTCAAATTGTGAATGTATCTGTCATGGCTTCCTTCCTTAAACCAACTTATCCCCTGATATTTCAGGAAGCACTAAGAGGCAGAATTAATGAGGGATCAGATCTGACTTGGATTCAAGGGGTCAAGCAGACTAATGAAAGAACTGGTGACCTCTTGCTGTACTTGGATGGAAGTCAGAGTTATAAAAAAATTAAGAAAAAGATGATTTCAGAAACTTTTAGAATAAAAACATGCTTTCTTTTCACCTCAAACATGATTTAAATACACAATAAAAACTGAAATGTGTCCCTGAAAGTCTCTCCTTGAATTGATTGTTATATGAAACTATGCAGCGATGTATAGACACCCTACGCACGACGTTCTCTACACAACTCAAGCGGGAAACACACAGTATCTGAAATCCATGACTGTGAATTATTTATCAAGCTTTCTTTAGAGGCTCCCAGCAGTTCATGGAATCACTGCAAACTTAGCAGCACCTTGTTGTGTGACCGTGTGTCCAGAACCATTTGTTTATGATGCGGCCACATTTCCTGCAGTTTTAAAATGCTTTTTGACTGGATGCACTGCTGCAAACTTTAAGTAAAGGGTCAAAGGTCACAGAGTGGTCGATGGGGGAGAATCTGTCTCGACACTGCTGCAGTGAGCTGGAGCTCATAGAGCCAAAGACACTGCATGAGATCAATGAGTCCAGGGCCACTGAGGTGCAGGTCTGAGACCAAACAAAGTTCTTAATACAAAACTGACCGACATGATCATAAAGCTCCTGATTCCAGCACCATGCTCAGGAAAATATTTAATCTGACAAACAAAGTTTCAAATATAACTAACCTCTATGTGAAGACATGACCCCGCCCCTCATAACTGTAGAAAATCTCAGCAAAATGGGTGGAGCCAAGAAACGCTGAGAGGCGTGGCTAAGAGTGGGGATGAGCAGAGGGGGCGTGGTCAGGACCAAGACAGCACTGCTGCTAACTTATGGTCTGTCATGGCGAACAGAGAGCTGAGCCAAAAGACGAATCCTTCCATTCACCGACTGATCCACGTCTCCATCCTCATCTACGGTCATGACCTCTGGGTAGGGTCATCTGGGAGGGGATGAGACTCCCTGCTTCTGGGACCCAGAGGAACACCCGGGACTCGCTGGAGGAACTATGGTTCTGATCTGGGAACGTCTGGGGATTCTCCCGGAGGAAAGGGCGTCTCTCTGCTCAGGCTGCTGCCTCAGATAAAGGAGGGATGGACTGAAATGTTAGCAAGGAAGCCCCAAACTGAAATATACAGTAGATGTAAGGAACATAGAGTCATGTCACGGTGACCGAACACAGAACAGGGAGAAGGCCGTTTGATGTCTGCAAAGCTTCCTTTCTTGACCTAAAAAAATCCATAAAATTGCAGAGAAAGGTGCATGAAAGTGGCGTTTTCAGGCTCAGATGTAGAGGTTGTACAACAAAGCAGCGCTGCCACTCAAAGTGCAGCTGAGCTTCACCTCAACGCAAACAACGTTGGAAGGTGAGATCCACGGAGAACCAACTGAGCAAACACAAAGTCCACCGAGCGCCAGGCATCCCAGCATGCACTGCTGTTCAGAAGAAACTTGACATTTCACCACAACTGCCATGATAATGCTGCAGCACATTTTGCATTTTCTCTGGAGTTAAATTAACAATAAAACTGATGGAAAATCAGAACAGAACATAGGAACAAAGATAATTACATCTGAGGAGCTTCGAGAGGAAAAGTTCAGCTCCTGACAGAGAGCTGGCTGTTTAATCAGAAAAAAATCACTAAAATATATTCATTTGAATTAGCAGGGCTCTTCAGATGACAATAGGATCAAAAGCAGGTGTTTGATTTGAGGTTTGCTTTGCTGTTGGCATCAACTGAACCTTTTGGTCGAACACAAAACTACAATCAGGAAACCATGACGACCACAGAGACATTCAGTGGGACAATCAGAACCCCGAACTGGATCAAACTTTTACATAAAACGTCTTCAGTAACACTTTGAGACAAACCAACACCAAGAAATGCAAAAGAAATAATTCAGGATTTGAACTGTTTTGTTTTAATAAAACTCTGAAATCATGGTTTGTCTTTTTACAAAGACAGTAAAAATTATGTGTGTGTGTGCTGTTGGTGATCCGGGTTTCCAAACACAAACATAGCAGCAGCTCAGCGCTCGACCAGTGGGAAAATGTTGATGTTCTTTCTGCACAAAACACTCAAAGTTTTCCCAAAAAAACTGCTTAAATCTCCCATTGAGCCCAAACAAAGAACCGGTAGATAACCTCACGACGAGCCGAGTTCAATTCACGTTCAGAGCTCCACTCCAGAACTAACAAACAAAATGTGCATGGCTGGGCAAAGAGACCGCTAATCGTTAATAACAATTAGTGGTGAACTCTGTAAATCTGACTTACAGAGGAGCTGTGAGAAGAAGGTCAGGATGATGCAGTTCACCACAAATCAAAGACAGAAAACAAGGTGAGGAAAGTGATCTAATCACGAGTTAAAAAAAACAACTTTTGTCTCACTGAAACGGTTTACGTCAAAACATGTTCATATATTAAGTTGGTCTAGTCAAAGTCCAGATTTAACTCCACCAATTACTGTAACAACCAGTTCATGGTTGTCATAGTAACTACCTCAGTTGAGGGTCGGTAGTTTCTTCATCTCCTTTAAATAACCGACAGACATATCTGAGAAAACGGCTGAAGAAACAGAAGACATGGAACAGCTGAACGAGAGCGAGAGCCCAAACACAAATGGAAAACAAAATGGCTGAAAAAGAGAGAAATAGCTTGAGTGCTGGCCTTTATCCCACAGCCCACAGTAACTACACAAGTCAGCTCAGAGACTGTAAATGTTGGCTGCTTACCACTTTCAGAAGCAATCATCCTCTCAGCCATGCTCTGTTCTTCTCTCTCTTCTTCTGCTGTTTCTGCTTCGACTTTTGCTCTTTTATCTGCAGAGCGAGAAAAGGGAGGAAGCAGACAAAAAGTCACACTCCGGCTAGCCGCAGCCACAATCGCTGGCGCTATTGAAATGCTGTGAAATGTTTCTGAAGCTTTTGTTTGAAGCATTTCTTAATTTACTTGGCTCATGGAATTGCTGTGTGTTTACTGCAGCTATAGTTTTGTACTAAAGAAGAAGAGAAAACTGAAATACAGGCAGCTAAACACAGATGACTAGTGATCATGACTTTCACTGTTATGTCATTAAGTCTCAGAGACATAATGTTGTTTCATTGCTGTGTGACATAAAGAAGCAAACAGGGAAAGAAACAGACAGAAAACAGGTAAATAACCAGAGAAGCAGGAACTCCAGTCAGACTGAAGAACGAGTCGAACTTCATGTTCAGTGTCAGATGATCTACTGGCACTGAGAAACGATAAATACCATCACAGACGCAACAATTCAAAGGTTGGAATAGAAATCAGCAGTTTTAGTGGGACAGAAATATCAATATCTTAAAGTACATAACTGAGTCCCCATCAGTAAATCTGCATGCAGAAGTCATCAACCTGCTGTGTGTGGATGTGACGGTTTCTGTCTGGAGTTATGAGGATGTTCTCTACATCCACAGACGTAAAAAGGAAGCGTCACTGATACGTTGATGAATCTGTTAGGAGGCGCAGTCAGATCTCACTGCCTTTTCACACATCATCTGCTGTGTTTACTATAATTTAATCACATGCTAAATGAACACACAGCCCTCTGCATGCACAGGGAACAGAAACAAGTTTATCTCCCATTTTATATAGAAACAATAAATTAATAGCATTTCTCTTGAACTCCTCACTAATTGACAATGTTTCACATCTTCTGGTTCAAACTGCTTCTCAGTACAAACACTAATTGGAAATTAAATATCAAGAGTTTAAATGTGCAGACTGAGCAGATTAATCAGAGCTGATAGAAAATCCCCTTCAGGATCCAGATGTTTCGATTTTAACCACAGAATTTAAACTTTAAATTCAACAACTAATGAATGCAGCAAACATATTCCCTCATACTATTTATGAACATGTCTATCTAAGGTCATTGAAGTCATTTTGTTCATATATGGGTGCATAAAATACAAGTCAATTACTGAGCATACCATTGAGTTAATTTCATTAGTTATTCAGTTTAATATGTGAAACATTCAGACTTTTACAGCAGAATTCTGAGATTAAAGTCCTGATTATTTTCTTTCAGTGGCCCTAATCCTCTTCTGTACACTTCTTCCATCCACTCAACTTTCCATCAGACTGCCTGGACACAACAGTCTGAACTGAAAGCTTCTTTAGTAACAATGCGTCCCAGTTTATCTTAACTGTGGACGTCGTCAGTGACTGTCGGACACCTGGCAGGTCAGCCATGATTGTTTCCTCTATAACAGAGTAATTACATATTATTTGTTACTGGCCTTATGTAATGTTAATTTTGAGATAAACTGTTGTGCTGTGGTTTTGACTCCCTCTGTAGTATAAAGAAAGAAACAAGTGCATGTTTGTTTTGTTGCTGGTGGCCAGAGGACATGAAGGATAAGAAGTGTTGCTCCAGGACAGGTGTGACAATTTCTTGACTTGTTGCTTCAACAAATCTCTGCTAGGGGATTTAGAAAACAAGACGAAGCCGCTAACAACCGGAGAAGTGCAACCAAAACGCTGCTGTCAGAAGCGTCAGACACTCGGACAGGCAGAGGGGTTTAGGAGCTACTTCACAGGATCTGAAGGATGCCGGGAACTAAACGCTGCAGCTTCTGCTTCCCTCTGATTCTTACACAGCTACAAGATAATGCTAGCTTGTTCTTTTGTCTAGAAAAAGCAGAGCCAGCATTATGAGGAGTCTTCTTCACTGCATTATTGCGACTCTGGCTGCGCTGCAAAAAGGACCTTTTCTCTGCTGTAATGAGTTCCCCAACCAAACTGTAGAAGGAGGCGATTATGCAAAAGGCTCAGCTGACTTGGTGGTTTAATGAGAAAGAGAGCAGCAGAGAAATGTTTCCTTTCACTGTAAAGACAGAAATGAAACGTGAAAAAGTTTGACTCAGGACACTTCAAATTAATTAACTTTGACACCTTGAATGCCATAGAGTTTAACTACAAAAGACACCTTTCCATTTAGCTTTTGATAATGTGCATCCCTTTAATTAACCAGAGCAGTGTTCCCTGTGATTCCCACAGATTACTAATGAACTTTAAAAGGGTCATTTTACCATATTTCTAATTATACCCTTATGGACTGCACTTGATTTCACAGATGATTAATTGAAAACTGCAACGCCGAGCCAAGCCAGACACTCAATACTTCATCTAAATTGTTCACATTTTATGTATTGGAAATTCCTTCTTCATCATGTTCACAAAGGTTTGAAAGTTTACATAATTGAAATGAAACTAACGTATCTTCCAAACAAATGTAAGGGTTAAAACATCTTCCACTGACTGGTTGCTGCTTCGCTGGTGCAGATATTTTTGGATTTGAAATGAAGTGAGTTCATATTTCATCATGCGACCCGTCTGCCTTGATGCCAGAGGCAGCTCTGATTCCAGAAAGTCAGTCACAGCTAGGACACCGTCTGCAGGTATCATTTCATTTCTGCAGAAACTGCAGTGAAACATAGAGGCAGCCACCTGCGTCACATGGCATACCTGTAACGCCGAGGCCGGACACAGGAAGAACATGAAAAGACGAAAACGAAGACGCATCGGGCAGAAATGATCATTCTAATTTGATCCTCACTTTTATTTTAGAGGCATGTTTTAGTCAAAAACATGTTAAATGCACAGCAGAGCCAGTTCTTCACATCAGCTATTTGGGTTGCCACCCAGGGAGGCATCATGTTAGGGGAGGAACCATAAATGAGAAAATAAACATATAAACAATAACAAATTTGTATGAGACTGAAGATAATGAGTTTCTCTAGATCTTGATGTGACATTAGTCCTTTAATCCTGGAAATGTTCTTCAGGTGGTAGAAGGCCGTCTTTGTAACTGTCTATATGTGGCTCTGAAGGTTCAGGTCAGAGTTCAGCCTGATCTGCCGACTCCAGATCGTTCCATTCGTGTCCAAAGATAAAAACTTTTGTTTTGTTTCAGTTCAGCTGGAAGAAGTAAAGGCACATCCACACCAGAGTCATCTGGTGACATCATAATGTGCATCATCTGCATAGCTACAGTAATTTAACCCAGATCTGTGTATACTCTGAGCTATCAGGTGAATCTATATATTAAAGAAGAGGGTTCCCAGGATGAGGCCTGGGGGCATCCCACAGGTCAAAGGTTACTCATTGACATGAAGACTTGAACTGAGCCGTGTTCAGGTTCGTTAACACCAGAAAACATGGATTACCTCCACGACTCACCAGACACTGAAGTTGGTCTCTGATTTGAGATTCCCATCCACTGCAACACTTCATATCCATTTCTCTGGTCTGTTTTTTAGCTACTCGTTATACATCTGACATGTCAAATATCAAGACTGGTCAACGTTGACCTGGAATCTGCCCTGACCCCCGATCAGACCTTCACCGTGTTACTTCAACTCTTCCAAGGTCACAGCATGAAGTCATGCTACATTAAGGCCATCACCATGTGCATCCCACTCTCAGTTTCTCCTTCAAATCAAGTAATTGTGGTTCACACTCACGCCTACAAAATATCATTACATATAATGGGGAATAATAACCATATACTGACAATCATTCTCTCTCCTCAGAAATAATGGCATCAGTTCACCTGCCAAAACATGGCCTTAACTCACAGGGATGCATTAAGACACCATTTGCCACCTGGAATCAAGATGAATATCAATCATGATTATGGCTGCTATCTTTAATTATCTGGCCACAAAAATTGTTTAATATGCAAGAGCACCTGGATGCTGTTAGAGAGACTGAGGCTTCATCAGCATTTGCTCGTCAGAAGCAGCTCCGGCCCGTATAAACTGAGCTTTATGTTATGTGGAATGGTGAGGGACAGATTGGGAAATGGGCCGCTCCTTTTTTTACCCCAGTTTACTGACAGGCTAAAAGTGAGACAGGACAGACAGGAAACTACAGGAAAAGTTTGAAAAGAAATCTACTGTCATGTTATGGAGAGATAATTTTACTGTTTTTTTTACTGTGGGTGTTTTTCAGGAAAACAGTAACAGGCAAAATTACCAACATGTTAAAATAATTCATCCCCCTGTTTTCTAAGTTTGTGCTTTCAGCTAATGATACATCACTATTAAAGCAAAACCAATTACTCTGCACAGCTGGACATCTTTTATATGTGCCTTCAGATCTCAAGCATTTGATTGCTTGTAAATACATGCCTGATTTAGACTTCTTTACAGTCTGAAAGTCAGCAGAGTTGGTGACAAGAAAGCAATTAATCACATTATCATGTCAATTAAAACTCGGTCTGCTCCACTGAAGGTAGAGAGCCAGCAAGAGGAAGGAAGACGTGACACTGAGGTACTTCAGGAAGTACGTTTAAACCATTAGGTCTTATCTATCACTCCGATCGGTGATTTGCAGATTAAACACTGAAGTATGGATCCTCTAGATAATTCATGAACTAAATCTAAGAAGTGTAACTAATTAAAACAAAACCTTACAGTCTGTGTTTATCCATCCAATCTGACTGAGCTTCAGTTTGTTTTTTTTCAACTTTATTGTCATTGCACTGTCACAAGTACAAGCAACGAAATGTGGTGTGGTCGGAGCCGGGAATCGAACCCGGGTCGCCCTGCTGCCAGCCGGGAGCATTAACCTCTCGAGGAGGAGAGAGGGTGAAATGTTAATATTTAAATGTGAAAAGTTATGAAGAGGAATATCTCAAAACATCTGCAGATGTTACTACAGAAAAATCTGGTTCCACATTGACTGATAGATTTTACTTAGATGTGATAAAACACATTAATGAACATACAATGTTGCCATAAATACACCAGATTTAGCAAAATACTAATTTCCATCCATGAAAACAAGCTGCACAAAATACAAACATTCATACAATCTCTTACATAAAAATAATAATTATATAAAGTTGGGAAAAACTGGGGAAATATTGTCTGGATATAGATTATTAAAGAGCGTTTGTGTATTTTCCTCTTGTTTACCATCATGTGAGATACATAGAAATATGTGGTTTAATGTGATAAAGTTTAATACGTATGAATAGACATTCATGTCAGGTTAATCAGTTAAATGTAACTGTGCTTTTAAAACTTCCACTTTATAGTCCAAGATTTGCTTCTTTTCTAAGGAATGTATTTTTATCTTGCATGACTTCCATAATGAGAAAACAGAAAACCTGTCTGCCAATAAGAGTGACCTCAGAGTGAGATGTTTAGACAGCAGATGCATGACTAATAAATAGACGACAGTCAAGATAAACTCTGAGCCCATAAACATTTTCAGCCTGCAGAAAACAAGCAGCTCAACCAGCCAGTTGGAGAAAGTCAGTCAGCAGGAGACATGCTGGAGATCCCAGAGGCCCAAATACAGACAGCCACACTCACTTTATGCTTTTTAAAGAAAAGACGTGTTCGACTTAAACATCGCCAAACGTTTGGAGGAAAACAAATCGACACAATCATGTTTGTTCAGACCATTTACGTTTTCTCCAGATCCATTCCACAGATGTGGTTTAGAACAGCCTATCATTTGGTCTGAAGGATCTGTCAGTTATTTCCATCAGATTAAACATAGTGGCAATTTAAATTAATTTTAAAGTGAAAAACAGGTTTTATTTGTTATTTTTATTCTTCAAACAGGACAATCCTGAAGAGATGTGAGAGGAAAGGGAAAATGGCCGTAATACTTCATTATAGAAAGACAGAGCTGTGGGAGAGCTGGGAGTGTGTGTTGGACCCAGTGTGTGTTGGACCCAGTGTGTGTTTGACCCAGTGTGTGTTTGACCCAGTGTGTGCTGGACCCAGGGTGTGCTGGACCCAGTGTGTGTTGGACCCAGTGTGTGCTGGACCCAGTGGACCCAGTGTGTGTTGGACCCAGTGTGTGCTGGANGGACCCAGTGTGTGTTGGACCCAGTGTGTGTTGGACCCAGTGTGTGTTGGACCCAGTGTGTGTTGGACCCAGTGTGTTGGACCCAGTGTGTGTTGGACCCAGTGTGTGTTGGACCCAGTGTGTGTTGGACCCAGTGTGTGTTGGGTGTGTTGACCCTCCAGAGAATTAATAATTTTATCTAAAACCCAAATACATCATGACAGCCTCTCCAGGGAACATGTACAGTTGGAACCAAATACAAATCGTAAAAAATATGAAATCGGGATGAAATTCTTCTCTTTTGCTAAATGTCTGAATAATGAATAATGAGATTTCTTGATTACTTTATTAAACAACTGAATCTCAAAAAGCCTTCCTGTAATTCCTGGATAATGAAGCCATTATTTTGAGGGAACATCTGTAGATTCATTTTAAGGCAACACATCAAACCCACGGCTCACTGCTGCGACACTTTGAAAACTCAACAAATGTTTTGGTGAAAAATTTGAGCAAAAGTCAGAGTTAGTGTGTTCCACAGTTCAAAGGTAATTCTTCCAAATATTAAGTTAATATATGTAAACATGTGAATTAAAAAAAGTTTTAAAAATCCTCCAAAGATATTTTATCTCTCACTATTGTGTTTTGCAAATAAAACTAGAAAGAAAAAGTTTATTCTGGTATAATGTCAGAGTGGAAAAAGGT
>CAEGAG010267114.1:0-36026 GCA_903067065.1 Brachyrhaphis terrabensis | reverse complement strand
TCTTAACCTTCAGCAAACACCTAGAAAGACAGTTTATACTGTATCACAAAACAAAGGAAGTCAAGTAACCAGCACACGGAATAATAATATGAAAACACAACCTTTCAAATAAACTCATAAGTAAATGAACTTAGAAAATTTTCCTAACATTTCCCTCCTGTTTTTCATATTATTAATCATTAAAGTCTAACAGACATCAAGAATACATCACTTGTTGACACATTTTCAATGCATCCGTTACAACATTAGACATCGGAGTCTCCCTCAGAGGAGGCAACAAGTTGATACTGATAGGTTAGTTGGTCTCTCTAAATTGTTGTATTTTAGATTACTCAGTTCCTGAAATGCAGCTGCAAGTTGAGAAGAGAACAAAAACTGCCACAATCGTCTGTTCCTCTTTTGTTTTCTCTTCCCCTGTTGTCCAAACTCCAGCCTGATAAAATACTAAGCAAAAGGTGTTGTACAGTTGACTCAGCCATGAACAATGTGTTTGCACAGCGAGACTCTGCAGTCTAAAGTTCAGATCTTCAGCAGATGGTGGTCAGATTTACTCCTTCGCAGCAATCCGAGGCATTCTGTCTTAAGTAAATGATGCACTGGAGGGAAATGAAGAAAGACGTAAGAGTTTTCACTTTATCTGTTTGTGCTTTGTTTGCTGACAGGAGATAGGAGATAATGTGAAGCTGGAGGAGTTTAGTTTGACAAAGTATTCAGATTAGACAGCCATGTGACTCTGTAGAGTTCAAAGTGTATATTTTGTAAAGAACAGATGGAATCACTTTTATCCCAAAAAAGCAAGAAAACTTTTTTTTAAAAGAGGAATATAAATAAATGTGTAGAAGACTTTGTGCAAATGAATACATCTCTACAAGAAAATAAATAAATAAATAAAATATTTTAAATATATTTTTTAAAAAGTTTGAATTCTTCTCATTAAATGAGAATGGATTATTTTAGTTGATTGAGAATCACCTTGTTGGAGCTAAACAAAAAAATTGATCCATGCCATATATTCCTGTTGAAATTTGGGATGATTTGATAAGTGGTTGATTTGGGTGCAGTTTTAGTTGCAGCAATAGTCTTTCCTGTGCAACTTTTTTGGTGCAAAGAAAAGATGAAAGCAAGTTTCCTCTGAGGTAACTGCTATCACAAAGAAAATAATTTTCTTCAAGCACCACTCCCTTTAGATTCAATCATTCTGCTCCTGTAATTCAGTGAGTAAGACAGAGACAAAGCAACTATATTGCCTCCCTTCAATGATAGCATTATAGAAATGATTGTAGCTCACTTAGTAGCAGAACTAAAGGAACCTGCAAATGAGGTTTTCTTTGATTAGAAAAAATGTTAATTAACTTTGCTAATAATTTATAAACTTTATCAGATGGAGCATTTTAACAATACAGACGCATTCAACTCTGCAAACAAAAAGAACAAAGAATAGACAAATACGGCAACATTTTTATCTCTATATTTGAATAGTCTTATTATTATTATTATTATTCACAACAACAATCTCATAAAAATTGATACATGCAGTTCGACCGTGTCGTCAGCAGAGGGCGCTGTTTGTTGTGTATACTCCTCCCTGCCTGGTGGTGTGCCAACTCGCATGGCGGCGGAGCGGCTCACAGCACTGTCTTTCTGTCAATAGGAGCTGGAGAAGCAGTACTCACCCAGCAGGTGGTCTCACAGGATGGCAGAAGACGACGTGATCAAGGCCCACGTCAAGACTCTGAAGGAAGGTTTGTTTGTTTACCGGCGACACGGTAACTTTGTTTTTAATCTGGCAGACCGACGGGGCTGTCGGTCGGAGCACCGGTGTTGTGCTCAATGTTGTTTATCCGTAAATCTGAAAGCCCCGTCGGATAGTTATGAATGAGTTTGGAAGTTTGAAGCTGTGTGTGGGGTTTTTTTTAGGCAATGAATGGGATTTTATTAGCTTAAAACACGCTAGCTAAGCTAAAACATGGCATGTTTACCTAAACATGTCTAGGTTTTTATTGTTCATAAATCATATAGTTTGGAATTAACAGTAATTGCATATCCACAGTTGGGTTTAAATGTTTACCACACACATATGCTACATACATGTTAGTTCCTATTTTACTAAGAGACGCACCATTAAAATATGACTACATTATATTATCTTTTGTTTTATTTGTAGAGATTTAAAATATGTTTTTATTGAAGATCTAACATAGTAAGATTCTCAGGACAGACTGAGGAAAAGACTTGTCCATCCATCCGCCCCTTGTTCTCATGTATGTTCTAACACCCTTGTCCCTAGAGGGGTGCTGGTCCCTATGTCCAGCTAACATAACCATGCACACACACACACACACACCCTCACTCACACCTAGGGAGAATTTAGAGAGACCAATTAACCTGAAAGTCTCACGGCAGACTTGGTGAAAGACTTATCCACCAAATTGTAAAATTTCATTGCACAGATTTTTTTTCCAACCTGTCGCAGTAAGAAGAGCACAGCTCTAATGATTGGTACATTCCTTTACAAGGAGATGCTACTCTCCAAGGTAGTTTTCTTGAAGCCTAAATTAAGTTGACAGGTTTAGAAGGAAAAACCACACCTCTCACTTCAGTCCATGATGGATATATTATCTCTTTAGTGCCATGGTGCTCAGCTATAGCTCTTGGGTTTCCTTTAGTGGTATTCAGGACAAATTTGCTGGACAAATGAAAGCAAAATGATGCTATTTATGGTGTTCCCTCTGAAGGAGTGACCTCGTCCCCACCGTAACCAGTCTGAAGTTTAAAACCTGGTGGAATAGGTCGAATGATGTGTTCAATGACCAGGATAACTACTGTTAATAGTACAGGCTAATAATAAGGTAGTTCTCTGTTACTTGTGCATCCAAACACTGTAGCAACATGTTCACCAAATGATAAGATAGATAAGATTTATTTGTCATTGTCATCCACAGATTACGAGATTGAGATTGTGGTGATGTGGTTATATCATGTTGTTTGTTAAAAATTTAATAAATACAAACCATTTAAAATAATTTTTGTTTTACATATTTCCCATATTGATTTGAAACGTTTGATTTACAGATGGATTGTCCATCCTTTTCTTTTTCTTTTTAATTTTTGAATCACATTTTCTCCTCAGGTACAGAGCGAGCCCGCAGTCTGGCTCAAACTTTAATCAATGTTCCATACGGAGAGGGAGAGGGAGAGAAACTGGACGTATATATCCCCAAGACCGCCTCTTTGGGTATGGAGCTGTTTCAGATGTCCTGAATCTACTCCCGGATAACTAATAACCGGCTGCATGTTTTCTCTCTTAGACGTCAACCTTGTTATTTACATCCATGGAGGCTACTGGCAGTTTCTCAGGTACCGCTTCTTACTCAATGCTTTACTTTCTAATGTAAATGAAGACATCAAGTTAAAAAAAAAAAGTCTTTGCAGCAAAGAGGAGTCTGGATTCATGGCTGTCCCACTCGTTGATAAGGACGTGGTTGTGGTTGCCGTTGGCTACGACATTGCCCCCAAAGGTAGAGTCATTTCTGATCTGTAGATAAAACGATAATCTGAGGAGATAAGCTGGAAATGTCAGCTGTGTGCTGTGCTTCCCTTTAAGGTAACATGGATCTGATGGTGTCCCAGGTTCGCAAGAGCGTTGTTTCTGTCATGCAGCAGTACTCTCATATCAGGTAAAAAAAAGATATATTATTAGTAAAGCTTGAAGGACGTTCACCATGGTAGACGTTATTTTCACTAGAATCAGCTCCAGTGTGTTAAATAAGCTCTCTGTGGTTCCTTATTCAGTGGTCTGTACCTGTGTGGCCACTCTGCAGGGGCTCACCTGGCCGCTATGGTGCTCTCCACCGACTGGTCCCAGTACGGCGCCACACCAAACATCAAAGGTAAGTCGCAGAGGATCAGGCTGGGCTTACTGGCGCCTTCAGAAAGATAGGCTCAGAAATATCCGGTTGATTTTATTTGTTCACTGTCGCTCTAATTTTCCTCCAAGGTGCTTTCCTTGTGAGCGGCATATACGACCTGCTGCCCATCCTGTCCACGTACGTCAACGAGCCTCTGAAGATGACAGAGTAGGTTCCAGGTGCTAGTCTTGTTCTGATTTCCTGGCGTAATCACACATTGGGAAAAAGGAAACTTTTCTACAAACACAGAATCCTTGTTGCACACTGTTAACTTTGAAACTGCTGACAGAGATTGATTTTTGCAGATAAGTAGGCTGATAATTTAAATATATTCTAATGTATCTTATGGAGAAAGCTTTAAGTCTGTTGGTAAGAGGAAACATTTATTCCTAAAAATCTACTTTTTATTTCTCATAAAACCTTTTGTTTATTGGTAAGCCTGTCACAATAATCAACTAATTATACCATTAATTTAAATGAGCTTGATCATTTCTTCATTATGATCAATATTTTTTGAAGGACAATTTTTATTTATGGCGACTTCATAATCCACTTTATTTATGGTTTCAGTTGCATATGGTTTTTATTTGTTTTGGGTTGTTTTTTCATTTTGGATACTTGAAATGTCTTCCGGTTCCACAGTAGATGGTTCTGTATAAAATTAAAGTTTCTTAGTCTTTGAGAGGGCGAACTTCCGTTGTTATGCCATTATCAATATATTGCATTAAAAACAACAATATTAAAATTTACTGCAATAATTTCTGGGACAATTTATCGTCCAGCAAAAATGTGCTGTTTTGTCAGGCCTATCTATTAGTCAGAAAAGTAGTTCAAAAGCTTAAAATGCAAATTTACCTGCTAGGGGAATCATAAACCAATGGCCCTTTAAAACAGATAGGTAATTATTGATAACTTTCACCTCTTTGTATAGTCCAGACAGTTTTAATCTATGGTTTTCAGATTGAGTCAATGCATTCTGAATGAGTTTAGAGTTTATAAAGATAAGAAATGATAAGAGTTTCAGATTGTTGAATTAGCTAATTAAAGTGAGTAAGGCCTTCCAATTACTCAGGCCTAATTGGGATAATCAAAAAGAAAATGTAACCATAAGCTTAGATCTGGACACAATTGGTTGCTTTTTGAGATCTTTCAGTCGACTGGCTGGTTCTGCTTAACCGATTCCTTGACTCTACAGTTTTGAATCAACAGAGGGAGATTAAATGGAAAATAAACCAAAAAAAAAAAAAAAGTGGTTAATCCCAGTTAATGAATGACTTTACTGTAGTTTAAGGCTTAAAAAAAGAAAACGCAGATCTGATTTTAGACGTTTTGAACTCCTGCTGTGACTTTTATGTCCCGATTCTCCTTTAAATGGTATTGACTGGGTCGTGGAGAGCATCATGCGGGAAGCTGTGCTGGTAAATGTCATTGTTGGCGTCTCTGTAACTGCGCCGAGCTGGTGCCAGTCGGAGCCTCATTCCCTTGTGTCTGCAGGGAGGTGGCGGTGAGAAACAGCCCTAGCCAGCTGGTCCCTCAGCTCAAACGATCCTCATCAGGCTGTCAGATCGTCGTGGCTGTCGCCCAGAACGACTCGCCAGAGTTTCGCAAGCAGTCAGAGGAATACTACAAAGTTAGTGGCCACAGCCGAGAATAAATACTGCTGTGAATGGCGCAGGAGCAGCTCGTCAATTGGAACGTTTTCTCTGTTGTTCAGATTTTCATGAAACACATTTCTACCTCATTCTGTTTTGAAAATATCAAGCTGCCACTCTGAAATTAAACCAGACATAATTGCTCTTGTCACTAAGTTCTCTTACTTTTGTGTGTCTTTAAGACTCTGGAAGCAGCAGGACTGACTGTGACCATGGAGGATGTGGCGAACACAGACCATTTTAGTATCATTGAGCAGCTGGTAGATGGAGACTATCATCTGACCAAGGTACACGCTCCCAACACATTCTGTTACGTTGGATTTTGTCAATATTGTGGATTCATCAGTGTTTAGCTGGATCTGAACATGAGTAGACTTTTTATTTCTTTACCCTCTCCTGTTGTGAAAAAAGGCAGCTAGCTGTATATAAAGTTGCATTACAGAACTGGAAAAAATACATTTTCATACTGATCCTGAGAGACCAGTGTTAATAAAATAGCAGTTACACAGATCTCAATTTTATTCATGACTGGGCTTTGACTAGGCCTTTCTAGCAGATTATTATCTTTTGATCTCATGCTTTGACTGAATGTTAAGTGAACTTTCATCCCAGTCTTTTGTTGCCACTAATCATTTTTTTCAGGATTGTCCTATTTTTATTTATTTTTTTATCATCTTCAAAACGATTTTGAACTAATAATATAAATGCTCAATAAAATACAATTTGTAGTTGTAACCTGACAAGATGTGAAAAATCTTAAACCCTTTTCCAAGATTTTGCATTTTGTCAGAAAGAAAAGACCTTAAAAAGACCAGAGAACTATTGATAAACAGCACTTTAAGGAATTATAAAAAAAACATTTAAACTGTACTTTATATTGTAACACAATGTAAATATATTTCATGACAAACTGCTTTCATCATCTATGGTTCAACCTGTTGAGAAATCTGAACATGTTAGCATTATAGCTTGTAACTTTCGCTTGTAATGTCAAAGCTGTAACTCTTTACTTGAATGGTTTCATTTCTCTGTAGCTCCTCCTGAAGATGATGGGGAAGAGCTGAAGTGTTCAACAAACCTCTGATCAGTCCCAGTTCACCCACAATGAGAAAATAAGCATTTCTTCAGGGTTTCACTGTGGTAAATGTTCTTTTTCTTGTCATTTTGAGATCAATCCAGGTGACATCAGTTGTTCTGATGGTTTAGTTTACATTATTTACAAATGTTCGCCATCAAGAAGTCCTAACTAAGCTTTGGATGTTTGGAACACCTTTGCTTCACTGCAGTGCGTAGCGGCAGAGTTTACTTCTCAGGCTCAGCTGCAAACAGATTGCTGGACTACTGTGAACGTTGTTGTTGTGCTGAAGCATGATACCACTGCACATTAAATATTTTTGAGTGGACTGTTACTTTTGACTTATTTCCGACTGGGTAAGTCTGACTGATTATTGCTGTTTTTATTTTTAATTTTTCTTTGACAATCTTCAGTAAAAAGTAAATGCGTATCATTCAACATGAAGGTAGCGTTTTCCCTGAACCTCCAGCTCTACACTGAGATCTGACCAGGGAGAATCCTGACGTAACACATGATGATGGTCTATAGCTGTTCCTGATCCTGATATATAATTGCAGAATTTTGATTTCCAAGCATGAGTTTTGGAAACTGAGATTAAAATTAAACTGTAACAGTGACACTTTGATTTGCACTGCATATTGTAGCATCGCACATTGTTTAACAATATTTACACCATGTTCTGCTTATCATTATTGTAGAATACAATAAATACTTATATTTAAGATAACCTGTGGTCAGTTGTTTCTGTTTGTGAATTCAATAATTTCAGAGTGTTCATTACATTTTAATCCAGCTGAATAGAATAGAATAGAATAGTTGGTTTGTTAAGGATTAACAAACCAACTATTGACTAAGGATTATTGCATTGTGGATGCTGTCTGTTCTTTTTTCAAGAGACTTTCAGTGTTTGAGTTCAATGGTCATTCCATCTGTTTTTTTAATACTTGTAATTGTTAATTTCAGACTTCATAAAACAAACCTAATGTAACAGTAATTTAAAAAAACTACTTTAAATATCACTGTGTGTTTGATTTGTCTGGGAACTATGTCAGACAAAATGAGGTGATTGTAGACGATAGTTTCAAATCCATTGGGATTTGTTACTGTGCTGTTTACAATCTGTTGATAACACTATTCTCTCTCTAACCATCCACCTAACTACCGATGGAACATAGTCGCATTGTGTATTATAGAGGAAAACATCAAAAGTAGAAATATAAATACTGCATTCCTTCAACTTTTTAGATGTTTTATGTGCATGGAAGCCATATTTAATGGGAACTTGGTAGTTAGGCTAACAATTTAAAACAATGCATTTCTCTGTTTTGGTTATACAAACATTACAAAAACATCTTTACAAATTAAAATTGT
This sequence comes from Brachyrhaphis terrabensis, assembly GCA_903067065.1. Taxonomy (NCBI): domain Eukaryota; kingdom Metazoa; phylum Chordata; class Actinopteri; order Cyprinodontiformes; family Poeciliidae; genus Brachyrhaphis; species Brachyrhaphis terrabensis. The sequence continues at coordinate 28,020 of CAEGAG010267114.1, read as the reverse complement.
ATTGTATGATGTGTGCCACTGTTAAATGTGATAAATGCTTTAAACCAGCCATGTTTATATCTTTGTTTTCTATTTGTATAGACATTTGATATAGAATTCAGGGCTACTCTGACCTCTGACTTTCCAAGCTGGCATTCCGACTTCAGTGGACTTTATTGTTATATTTCTGACAGGGAATATAAAAATAAATAATTATCTTGAGTACAAACAAAACAGCAGCAATCGTGATGCTAACCACTATCAAAATACACACCTTCAAACATCTTTAACAACGTTGATGGTTTCTTCAATAATCTACTGTATCAAGTTAGTTCTGCCCCTTTAATAAAAAAAAGAGTTATCTCAATTGAGATTTTCTGAATTTATTAACTTAATTTGTACTTTAAATACTAAAATAAACAAATTATTTAAATATTTTGACAAGAATGACTTTTAAGTGTCTGTTAGCTGTTTTAATTTATCAATGTGGCTGCGTAGAAACCCTGTGGACACCATGTTTAGTTAATGACGTTAAAGAGCCGTGAGGTTCCCTTTCTCTTACTGTGTAAGGAGTCCCAGCAGTTCCTCCGGTGTAGGAGGAGACTGTCACCGGCCAACAGGGCATCGTGAGAAGCCTCCACATCAGGTGAGCTACTGGGGCAGAAATGGGGACATGGGTCGGGTAAACTCTGCAAGTTAACGAGCGGCGTCCTTGGTGAGTCGGGGTGAAATTTAAACGTTTACAATGTACTAGCTGGTGTTAGCTGTGTGGCTAATAAGACGTCTGGAGGTGATGTCCGCTGTGTGACATAACTTTCCGTCTGTGTGAAACACTTCGACGTGTTCGGAATCGGCTTACGGTTTTAGGAGCTTATCTGTATTCATTAAAAACCGGCTAATTCAGCCTGTACTGCCAAAGTTTATGAACCTTTAACCGGCTTTTGTAACCTCAGACTCTAGCTTAAAGTGGATTGTTCCAATTAATTCTCTCATCATTTACACACGACAAACAAGGGAAATAATGAAAAAAACAAAACGACTGACAGTTGAAATAGTCTAACATAGTTCGCAGCACAGCTGATTTGCGACATTAACTGTTGTAAACTCTTAGATGACGTGACTTCCTGCCCCGTTACGTAACGTAACGTCCCACCGGCGTAAAGGAGTCAAAACCGCAGATGACACTAAACTTACTTACATCACACTTGAATATGAATGATATTTAGGTTTTTAAAAATCCCCAGTATGTAAGTAGTTAAGAAAATATTCAAGAGATACTTAAAAAACTATTTAAGTGTATGACTATCTCTTCTTAAATAAGGACATTTTTTATTTGTATCATATTCAATCTTGATTATTCTAGAGCACAGAACTTTTACCGTTTAAAATGCCACGGTAAATGCATTTACTGTGATTTTCCTCCACAGAAAATCAAAGCAGCTGAACCAAAAGAAAAGTTGAAGAGAGTTTTAAAATAAAATAATTTTTTGAACCCTCAGTTTTGCCTACGTGTCCTCAAATATGTTGTGCCCTTTTTGGACGTAACAGATGATAAAACCAAACAGTGAATAAAATATAGGCTACATTATTTTTCTTTTGTTTATAGTACAGAAATATTGGAAAGAAAATGCTTTCCAATATTCCAATATAAAGAAAAAAGAAATAATAAAGGAATATAAACATCAAACAGAAACGCAGTTTACAGAAAAGGCAAGATTTTGCCATTTTGTTGTGCTTCTTGAAACACTGCTATTTTAGTCTCATCACTTTCCTTTCTGTCGGGTTGTTGGGGTTTGCCATGTTGCATTTACTTCCTGAGAAAGAGTCTACTTTTATTTTTCATGTCCCTAAAAATAAATGAGAGGATTTAAAGTGCAACTTTTAGTGGGAAAAATTAATTTCACATCAAATTTTGACTTTTGCATCAAATTCATCTTTAAGCTGTATGCTGTAGACTTTCTTTTTTTTCTTCTTGGCAGATTTACAGTTCTTAATTCAGTACTAAGAAATCCAAGTTAGTTTTGGCTGTGAAACTTGAGATGATCTACAAGAGGGTAAAGGAAGAGACCTGCTGAAATCAATTATTCATGGGAATACGAGGGCTGAACAAGCGAGTTTCTCTGAGGGATGTGTGCAGAGCAGAACATCCCTCATCCTTCGCAGCCTGTTCAGGGGAGAGGAGGCGAAGGAAGGGTGAATAGTTTAATTCTTTATACGCCGTACAACAATGTCGAGTTTTGGCCTGTGGTGCAGGGAGGTGGAAAATATGGGTTATGTATTCAGCAGCGACAAAAAGCTCTTTTTTCCCCTTTGTTCTGTCAAGCCTTGCGTGTTCAGTTTAAAGAGTCGACAAGCGTGAACACGTTCAGAGAGAAGCAGCGGATGAACCGGGGGAATTATGTGACGTAAGATTATCTGTTCCACCCACATGACTTCTTGGCAAATATTTATGTGAACTTCTTTTTTTTTAAATCTTGTAGAATTTAGTCAGTATATACTGTATGTGTATATATATATATATATATATATATATTTATATACTTATTTTAACAATTTTAAGTTGTTTTAGGATTAATATTCTGCTTAGAGTGCATATATTTAAATTGTCAAATCTTGTTTAAAAGATTCAAAATGGCTGGGCAAAGATTTGCTCTATTTGTCGCTGTTTGGAGTAACACGAAGGCCCAAAACAATAACAGATCTCTTATTTCAGCAGGTACCACGTCTCTTTACCTATTTATCCAAGTTTCTGACGGAGATGGAACAGTTTGTTGAGAATAAAAGTCTGCTAAACTTTTTAAGTTTTCTTAAAGTACTTCACAGGAGAAACAAAATTAAATCAAGGAGAATTTTGTACAACAGATTAGTGTAAAAAATTATAAAATGGATAAAAACATGCGACAAGTGTATAATCTTGACAGCAGTTCAACATGTTAATAAATTAAGGCAGACAGCAGGGTAAGGGTGTGCTGGTTCTGTTCCTGATGGTTTGGTACGTTCGTGGCGCTCTGTTCCTGTTCGGTATGCGGTCTGCTCAGCCCAACAAAGCCCTGTTGTCAATAAGAAACAATAGGAACAAGAGCCCATTTTAGCAGCTTTCCCTCCTACCAGTGGCTATTCTTCTCCAGCTGCTATGAAAGTAGACTCATACTTCAAAAACCTCAAACTTTTCAACTAGGTTTTACATTTTGTGTAAGCCTGCTGATGTTCCTCCTTGTTCTTCTTCTCCAGGCGGTGGAAGTTTTCGTCTCCAACCCACAGCTGGCTCCAGGGATGAACCTCGCACTTCCATGAACTCCTTCGGTTTCGCGGTTCGAGGCCTCCCCCTGGCCTTATCGTCCATGACACAGGCCACTGCCTCCGACCTGCGCTTCCATCCCAGATGGAGAGCAATAATCGTGACCGCCCTGCTGGCCTTAGTGCTCATGCTGTACCTGCACCGGACCATAGGGAACACAAACGCACCAACCAGAGGTAGTTTTCAAACTCTCAGAGAGGAGGAAGTGAGATCACAAAGACTCTCTTGGTGTCTAAAGAGGAAAAAGCCCTACAATGACACATACCCGTTGAGTCCACCAGAGAGGACACCGCATGGCATTCGCTATCGTATAGGAGTGATTGCCGACCTGGACACGGCGTCCCAAAGCTCCAAGGGTCAGACGTGGTTTAGCTACATGAAAAGAGGCTATGTGACCGTTTCAGAGAGCGCGGACAGACTGGAGGTGGAGTGGGATGCGGACACACTCACCTTGGAGAGCAGTCTGGCTGAGAAAGGACGAGGTACGTGACTAAAATCCTGCTTCTACATATGGATGTGCATGTTCATATCAATATGTGGTGCAACGCCGTGCCTGCAGGTATGGAGCTGTCGGAGCTGGTGGCCTTCAACGGTCACCTTTACAGTGTGGATGACCGCACAGGTGTGGTGTACAGGATTGAGGGGAGCAGAGCCATTCCCTGGGTGATACTTCCTGATGGCGACGGCTCCGTGTCTAAAGGTCAGTGCCAAGGCTGAGGAACGCCAAAGATCGACGACAATTCCTTTTAAGAAAAACAAAAACTGAACGTTTAGTCGAGAACTTTAGTATTTAGCATTCATACCTCCTGAACTTTTTATGGACCATCGTACACATGACTATGCCTCAATCTAAACCGTTCCACTGTTTAGGTTTGTTGTCTTGTTGGAAGGCAAACCTCTGAGCTACTCTCAAGTCTTTTAGCTCTTTTTCCAGGATTGTCATGTATTTAGCTCCATCCTTCTTCTCTTTAATTCTGAGCTCTGCCTAATCTCTGTCAAAGAAAAGCACCCTTACATTATTATGTGTTATTTTTTTTGTTTGTAAATGATTGTATGTAAGGTAGGAACATTTGATTAGGGTCAGCCAGATGTTGGTGGTCAAAGGAGTTGTCTGTGATCACTGTGCTGTTGTGACTCAGGTTTGGTAATGTTGGATATTAAGACGGCCTGTGAAACAGCAAAAGCAGTCAGTGGTGAGAAATACATTTTTAAGCTTACAAGACAAACACTCCTGATGTTTTTGGACTTTCATAAGTTTTCATTGATAACAGTGGCATCGGGTCAACTCCCCCTGTTGCCCACCTCAGTAGCTTCATGCTCCCACACAGGGTGATGTATTAGTTTCAGTACACAAATAGCCATTTGGATGTTTTATTTAGAGGTACAGGAAGAGTACAGAAAGCTGACTACAAATCCACAAAACATCACAGATTATTGTCTATTGAAAACTTGAAAAACCGAGAATCGTCTTCCTCGCTTTTGACTTTGGTTCTTTAGTTTGGGTTGGTCTGTCACACAAAGCCCCAAAGCAGTATATTCAAGTCTGCTCTTGAAGCAATAAGTTGAAGAGCTAGGAGTACTTTTCCAAGGAATTGTTTGTGATTATAGTTAATGCTTTCATTTTCTGTGCAGGATTCAAGGCTGAGTGGCTGGCAGTGAAGGATGAGCACCTGTACGTTGGAGGTCTGGGGAAAGAGTGGACGACGACGTCTGGGGAATTCGTCAACAACAACCCCGAGTGGGTGAAAGTGATTGATTATAAAGGCGGCGTGGAGCATGAAAACTGGATGCCTTATTACGCCACCCTGCGGAGAGCTGCAGGAATCAAACCACCAGGTGCATGTCTGCCGTCGATACCATCCGATGGTTGCGCGTAAAGACTAAAAAGTGTAGGACCTAAACCTGAGCCTTGTGGAGCACCAGTTTAAATCATACCGCTTTGATGAAGTATTACCTACATTTACAAACAGAAGTTCTTGTCAGGATTCATGTTTTTTCCTAAAGTCATGTGTTTTATGTTTTACTTCAATACGGCTGGTTGAAATAAATAAGGTCAGTTCCTCCTCGTCAAGCTTGGTAGAAGCTTAACAATGGTCCATTCATTGGATTTAGGTGTGCCGCAGTAGGAAAACATTTGAAGCATGCTGGCCAGGGGGTCACCAGGATCAAAGCTGTAAAACATTAGAAACAACTTTCTGATCAAAGCTGCTAGACCACCAGCCAATTTCTGTGTAAATTAAACATTTTATTCAAAATGTTTATTGTAGGAAACAGAATGTATAAAGTTTGGGGTTTTTTGGATGCTTCCATTGACTTTATCTGAAAAAATTTATTCATTGAATAAGGATTTGTCCTGCTGTATTCAACATAATGACTGAAATGTTGCAGTCTTAAGGTTCTGAATCAAGTTAATTCAGTTTTGTGACCGGAAACGATCGTCCCACTCATCATATAACGTGGACATGCAGCAAAGTTCGGTCAGCGGGGTAAAGTGTAAATGAAATCCTCTTGCTCTTGGCAGGTTACCTCATCCATGAATCGGCAGCTTGGAGCGAGCGCCTCCAGCGGTGGTTCTTCCTACCTCGCCGTGCCAGCCACGAGCACTACGAGGAGGCGGCCGACGAGCGTCGAGCCACCAACCTCCTCCTGTCCTGCCCCGCGGACTTCAGACATGTGACCACGCAGCGCGTCGGACCTTTCAACCCCACCCACGGCTTCTCCTCGTTCAAATTCGTTCCTGACACCGACGACCAGGTCGTCCTGGCTCTGAAGTCGGAGGAGGACGCAGGCAGGATCGCCACATACATCATTGCTTTTACACTGGACGGACGGCTGCTGATGCCCGAGACCAAGATGGGAGATGTGAAGTATGAAGGGCTGGAGTTCATTTGAAATGTGGCAGGGTGAAAGTTTCATATCCTATTATGTTAGAGAGCATCGGGATAACAAGGGTAAAACATTTTCTGAAAGCACAGGTGAAAGGTCAACAGAACAACTGTGAAAAATGTACATCTGCTGATGTCTCCCGTCATCAAACACTAGAGTCAAACCTACACCGCTTCAGTGCTGCTAGATGTTTTTTTTTTATTTAATTTTGAGAAGAGACCCGATTGGAGTTGAATCTATAATAAAAGGGAATAAAGTAAAGTGCTTTTAAAACAATAATTAGGATTTTACACCAAACATTAAAGCAAAAATATGAAATTGTTTTTGGAGATATATATATATTTATATAAACAGGTAACAGTTGGTGGCATGGCCAGTTTCCTAGTGTTATTTAAACCATGGGAAATGGTTTGCTAGTAAGGCTAAATGTTTTTTTCCCTTTTCATAAGGTGCTAAATATTTTCCTATGATGGCATTCTTCATTACTGATCATGACAAGCACAACAGTCCTCTTCATTGTGGAGGATTTCATGTTTAAGAAAAAAAATCTAATTTATTACCACAGGCATTTCTGCTTCATATCAGTGCACATTTAAAGAGACGGCTGTCGGTGTTTCTTCATTTTGCTTGTTTTATAATATCTTTAGCTTTCATCATCAAATTGGATTCATACCAAGGGTTTCCAAGTCTAAATGCTTAACTTAAATACACTACTTAAAAAAATAAACTCCATGAGCAGAGATTTGTTCTTTTGAAAGGTTTGATTTTACCAGAGTCATGACTCTCTCCACACAAAGTAAGGCTTAGTGTTATCATTCCATTGTCAGTCACAAATATATCGTTTTGTTACTTTTTATGGCCATGTGTAGTTCTTATCAGGAGTTTACATACACTTACTTGGACAGAAATATCATAAAATTGGGGCATTTAATGCTGGATGTGAACCTTAGTTCATTCAAATTGTTTGATTCCTTTGCACAGATTATAGATTTGATTGGGTCGAGGTCAGAACCATTCCAGAAGCTCGATATTGTCTCCTTTCACTCTAAATCCTGTTCTGATGTTTGCGTAAATTCATTTCCTGTTCAAACCCATCTGTGTTCACATTTCAACCATTTAGTTGTAGATTTGAGGTCAAGATAAAGAATTAGGTGGCAGTCTTCTGTTGTGTGCAATGCAACAAAGTGGCCACACAGCATGCTGCTGCCACCACCATACTTGACTGTTGCTATGGTGTTCTTTGGTTTGCACAAAGCCTCATCCAGAACCTGTTTGAGCCTGTAGGTTCCTGTGTGGATTTAAAGTAATTTCAGACGTGCACACCCATTTTTTTTTTCTTTTTAAATTTCAAATATGTTTGTATAATCGCTCCACACTGAACAAACAGCTCAACTAAATAATTTGTTGGTACAGCATTCCTACTTAGAATAATTATACAAGCTTACATTCCATTTTCAGTGTTTGATGTGTATAAAGTTGCCTTTAAATCATTATATTATAAGCATATTACATTTGTTTCACTCAAAATATCTACAGCAGTGTAGCTTTTTTTAAAACAGGCTTTTCATATTCAGACGCAGTAAAAGCACATCTCTGTGCAGCTTCTCTCAGCTGATCACTCAGGGTTCAACAAATGGAGAAAAAAAATAATAAGTGTCCTTAATCTTAAATCCAGTCCTGTTTGTGTTTTACTGCTGAGAAACACTGAACTTTGTCATGTTGTTTTGTGATCCCTTCATGTGTAGAGCAGACATTTTGGCACCATGAAGCCCGGTTACTTAACGAGGCAGGAAGTTTGTTGTTGCTGATCTTTATACATTTTTATTTCCTTATCCAAAGTTAAACTTTTTTATGCTTCTAAAGCGAGAGAACAAATTAAAAAAAGCCATTTAATCAAAGATTAATTCTTAATATATTCCCACTGTATTGTCTAAATGACAAATAAAATGCATTGTTTGTTTAATTGTCTTGGTGTGTGTGTGTGAATGTGTCGCCGTGATAAATGTCCCTCTAAACTTAGAAACGCTAACGATTCACCGTGGATGTTTCCAATTTATTGAAAAAATATCCTTACAGAGATAACGTTGACAAAATGTTAAAGACAAGGCGAAAGACTTGATTCAAACTGATGAGCGTCGTTTACCAACATCCAAAACGCTTTCGCGTTACTGGAACTTTGTTGCCATGACGATGGCATCCTGAGGCAGACTCTTGTCCACGGGAACGTGCTTGAAGGAGCCGAGTTTAGAGTAAAAGTCGAGCATCCTCCGGTCGCTCTGCCTCAGCTCGCAGAAAACTCCTCTGGAGCCTGAAGGTTAAACAGAGAGTCAATAAGAGTTTGTCTGATCAAATACACCGAGGGTAAATAAAAAAAAAATACTTTCAATTCAGGATACACATTCAGGCAGGTCTAGTTTTAAAAGTAAGGTGAAAATCAGAGGCAGTAGCAGAACTACAACATGCTTTTACTGAAGTAAAAGTAAAAAGCAGCCATCCAAGAAATTACTCAAGAGTAAAGAAGTATTTGGTAAAAAAAAAAAGACTACTCAAGTACTGATCAAAACATCAATAATTTAATATCAGAAATGACCTAAAATGAACCAAAGTATACTGTTATGTGGAAATTCTGGTTTTAAGGACCAAAATTAGATTTTTTTAATCTAAAAAAAGTTACAAAAAACAAATACATTTTTTCAAAAAGATTTTGCTCAATATAAAACTTTAACAAAAACTGCAGGTGTATATCTGGTGACTTTTAAAATTAAAACAAGCTAATTCTCCATTCAGTGAAATTACCCACAATGGGAAGAGTAAGAGTAGCGGTACTTCACACTAAAGTTACTCAAGTAAAAGTAAAAAGTACAGAGTAATAATACTCCTACAAGTACATTTTTTCCAAAAAGAACAACTATTTACTACCCAACTCTGATCATGACCGATGTAATGTAAAGCTGCAGGAACGGAGCTGGGCAGGTTCTCCTTGGGGTAAACCTTTAGACCCAAAAAGACTGAGTTTTACTGATCAGCACTCAGAGCTTTGAGTCAGGGCGACTTACCGCTGCTCCTGATGGAGGACAGCAGCTGAGTGACCATTCGCCTGGCCGGGGATGGATCAGTGACCCGAGGCAGCACTTGGACCACAACCAGGGAGGGGTAATCCTTTAACAAGGTGTCACTTCCTGGCCTCTGGAACCGCAACGCAACATTCGGTCAAGACACAGTTTGTTTATTCCCACCAACTGGTGTAGAAACTAAAACTGGGATCTTAAGTTTTGACCACCTGCTCTGTGCCTGCAGCTTGTTTGGCATCAGTGAGTGCCAGCGCATATCCACAGACACCAATGTCATCCTCCATGACAAGCGCGTACGATGGAGAGGGGGCGACGTCCCCCAAGGACAGGCTGCGGACGGCCAGCAGAGCACATTAAGACACTGCTCACAGGACAAGAGGAAATATTTACAGCACAAACACTCATCACTGATGGCTAGCAGGCAGCTCCCAGCTGCTTTGTTCTTGGTTTTTTTGTGTGGATATTTTATGATTTCAGACCTGGGGATAAATAACTATCAAGATATTAGCCTGAAATGAAAAGTTAAAAAAGAAAAAATAACAATAGAACTGGGTAAAATGAAGAATGGAAGTGTCCTTACGGAGGGAAGTACAGAGAAAAGAAGGGTTATTAATTCATCTATTATCTTCTCAAACATGAGCACTTCTTCAAGAAAGGAAGAGAAATTATTCTGTCCCAAATTCACATCTTTCAAACTAAAGCTAGTACAGATTTAGGAAAACAAAGTTTAAAACTCCAATAAAAGAAAATATTTGGGTTGGCTATTTTGTTCCTAGTTTTTTGGAATGATCAAATCTTAAACTGAACTATATTTTATATCTAGTTTGAGAATATGTAGTCACTCTTTTGGTCCCATTTCCCCAGAAACAAAAACAACAAATATTTTTGGGGGCTTTTTCTTACTGGTCACTGATGAGTTGAGGGCTTTGTTCCTCTCTTCTCTGCATCTCCTTAAAAATCTTCTGCACCTCAGCCTAACAGAACAGTTTTCATGTTAGGTCATGTTTTAAATACAACCCAAACGGTGCCTCAGTGATGGACCTCACCTTGTCGTCGCTGCAGTAAGAACGTATGCAGTAAACTGCAGTCATGGGAGGGTGTTTAAACAGATCCCTGTTTCCATGTCCTGGAAGCATCCTCTGCAAATTCAAAAGCTAACATTTTAACTTTGACTTTCTCCAACTTCAGTTTCCTCATTTCCTGCAGGTATTGAGTCATTACCGAATATTATTTTGGAAGAAGTCACTACCCTGGTTTGGTTACCTGGAACTCTCCGGAGAGGCCTCCTCTGAAGCCCCACGGCTCCGGATCGTCGGTCAGTATCTGAGCGGAGGGTTGATCCTGACCTCCTGTGGAAATAAACACATGATATAAACAACACGCTTCTCTTCAATAAACAGCAACTCGCCAGCTAACATGTACGGGTTGTTTTTGGATAATTTTGGTTAATTTTGATAACAATGACTCACATTTAAAGAAAATAAAACAGCTTTCTCAAAACAGTTTTTATGTTATAACCTACATTTATTATGGGGAAGACACTGAACTTGAAGAGTGAGCCATAAACAGTCATTACTAAAATAAAAGGCTGCCATTTCACAGTTTGGTAACAAACTATTTTCTTGATGAAAGAAAATTTTGCATTTTATCTGGACTTAAAGCTCCAGAGAAAGAGCTTAAAGTCCAGTGTGACGTTTCCACAGCTGGTGATGATTTTAGGTGCCATGTCATCAGCTGGTGTTGGTCCACTTTGTTTTATGAAGTCCATTTCTGCTCAAGCCTTATTGAGATGCTGATTTCATTTTCCAGCAAATCTTGGTACATCTCCAAACTCCCCTGACCTTTAACCCCACAGATAATCTGTGGGTTGTTGTCAAGGGAACTGCAGGGCTGTGACCACTTGGCACAGCAATAATAGGTTGACAAACAAATCCTGCTCTTGAAAAACATTACCAGTTTTAATATGGCTTTTTGGGACACTAGTCACAAAGAATTGTGTTTTGTCTCGCTAAATTGCACCCAGTACCTGCATTTAATCATATTTTAAAATTTATTGATACTCTTATTGAACAAACAGAGGATAAAATAGTAAAGCTAACAATCCTGACAATATGGACAGTTTTGGGAGGTGTTGAGCATAATTGGATAAATCTAAATTCTTATTGTGATTCATCACAATAAGCGATAAACGATACGATAAATGCCCAGCCCAATAGCCTTAAGCAATATATACACTTTTAGAGAGACAAAATTTTGTATTTTTAATCAACACAAATAAAAACTTGAGATGTAATAAAAAATATATATAAAATATACAAGTGAGGTTTTTAAAAAAATATTAATAAAATAAACTTCTAATGACGTAAAACTTTTATAAATTTTCATCATTCTCATTATCCATCCTGCCTGCTAATTGTCCTTCTAGCAGAAAAAGTTTTCCCACCGAGAGTCTTGACGTAGGCTCGAGCCAGTCCGACGCCGCTCTTGATGTCGCAGATGTAGTTGTAGAGGTCGTACAAAACGCTGCGGTTCGGGGCGTTGGACAGACGGTTGAACATCTGCACCACTGCGTCGCACATGCCGTCGAACTTTCCTGCCCGGCCGCGCCACTGAAATCAAAAAGAAATATTTCACGAAGAGAACTAGGATGCTTCAGGAAGCGTTTAAAAAAACCCTACCCGACCTCTTCCGTCTGTGCTGCGGCAGCCTCACGGTGGGTTTTGAGCCAGTCCAGCTCCTCCAGCATGCTCCTGGCCGTGGCCCCGTGCTCGTACGGCAGGTAGAAGAGGTCCGACAGCAGGTTCAGGTCGTCCAGAGTCAGCGGCTCGGCCGTGTACAGCGGGTTGTCTCCTAGTCCGGGAACGTAGAGGCTCTCAGCCACATCCGTCTGCATGGGCTCCTCGTCCGGCAACGCTTTTCTGAGGCGAGCCGACCGACAAGCACCTGCGGGCATGAGTCGATTGGACTCCTGTCTCGTTGGTTTTTCTGAATTTTGAGTTAATGGAGGTAAACTCTGGCTCTACTCTACCTCCAGGCTGATCTGCGCTCATGAACACCTGCAGCCAGTCTGAGAGGGCCAGAGTCAGGGCTTCCTGAGGGCTGTAGTCTGAGGGGCAGAAACAGAGAAGGTCGTTCTCAAGGTCAAACTACACTCTGTTATTTAACTGACACACAGATGTACCTCATTCAAATGATGATTAGAGATCAATCCAGACTTTTGTGGGGGTTTTTCCACATTTATAACTTTCTTAAAAAGTTATGGATTTTGTAAGCAGTCTGATTGTCTCAATCTTAAAAGTGTCACTCTGGGCACAGTTGACTCTACTGTGGTAGAGTCACCACAGTAACCGGGCTAAAGTTAGACATTTAGCCCAGACAGCGAGACTCGCTCTGTTTCTGTACTATTTATGGGCCGTAGGAGAATCTAATGAAAGCACGAGGCTTGCTTCTCTAAACCCGCCCCCCACCCCACCCCCCAAAAAACCCACACATTTTATGAATACTTTAGTATCCAAAGCTTCAAAGATTTTTGGATTTTCCAATCTTCCTTAAAAAAAGAAGGTTGTTCAGTCATACCTGAAGACTCGCCTCTGGTTTAGTACTTGGACACTACAATGTATGAAATTTTAATTTAAAAAAATATATAATTTTACTACTCCTTAGTGGTTTTAATGAAGAAAACGCTGATGATTTTTGAAGGTACCTTAAATCAGGAGTATTCAGTTTACCTTTAGATGTAACCCAGTTCCCCTACATCTCAACCAAATACAAGACAAAAAGCAGAACTCACCCATTTTCACATCACTTCCTCCTCCAGTAGCTGAAGATCTACACCATGTTGCCAAAGTGTGGATGGCCACGAAGTTTAGATAAAACTCACAGTTGGGGTTCGTGAGCACGCCTCTCAGTTTAGGAATCAGCTCAGTGGGTCGATCCTTTATAAAGATGGAGAAAAGCCGATCATTAATGAGCTCAAACAGGCAGCAGAGCTGATTCTGCTGATAAATACCTTATACGGTCCCAGGAAGAACCGCTGAGGATCATAGTCATTGGCATGAATATTGTCCCAGATGACGGGTGCCCTCTTCAGGACCGCCGTAACCTCCTCTATGGATTCAACTGAGATTTTGTTGGACACCACTTTCGGACCTGAGAAACAGCAGCAAAGAAACTGAATAGATGGACCCAATCTCTGATTAATAAAAGTGGAAATAAACTGACTATAGCCTCACCAGTCCACAGTATGTCAATCCCAGGCAGGAGCTTTTCCCCAACGGTCTGCAGATATGAGGACTGAGGCACATTGGGGTTGCAGAAAGCAGCGCAGTAGTCTGGAGACCCAAAACGTGTCAGAAGCAGGGCATAAAAACATCACATTTAAGCATTATTTGCTGTTTTAGAGGAACCTGACCTGTTGGGCAGAAGAGGAAGGTCTTGGCGTCTCTCAAGTGCTGGTACACCTCGTTGGTGATGGCCACCTGCGCGTGGGCGAAGGAGCTGAAGGCCTGCTTGTCCGCTGGACACATCTCAGTCTCAATGTCGTCAAAGAGCAAAGAGAAGGACCTGCAGCCGAACTCCTTCACCTGAAACACAACAGCTGTTTAAACACGCCGAGTCGCTCAGCAGGATGAGCTCACTAAATCTGAACGACTTTGGCTGCTTGTTGCTATCATAAAAAAAGGAACTACTATACTGTGAATTTACTGACTGCACTTGTTTACAATTTGATGAAAAAAAAAAAAAACTTGTTTCTGCCGTCAAGCAGACAGTTACATAAAGATATTTTTAATCTGCTGGTTGAATCAGGGCAGGAAGAGATTGAGTCTACAAGGGGTAAGAACACCACCTTCTAAAAGTATTCACACCCTTCATTAGTAGTTTTCTATTCCGCTGTCTAATTCAGTACTTTGTCTCCAGTTAGAAAGTCTTTTTGAGGTTGGTCTTTATAAACTTTACACATCTAGAGACTGATGTTTTTGCTCATTTCTTCATTACAAATACGTTGGGTTGTACAGACTGTCTGCAACCACCGTTTTTTTTATTCTCAAGCATTTGATCTGTACTTTGACTGGGCCATTCTAACACAAATATGCTTCGATCAGAACTAGCTCAGTTCTCTGCCTTTAGGGTCGTCGTCCTGCTGGAGGCGAAGCTAAAAACTCCAACTGGTTTTGTTCCATGACTGACTTGGTTTCAGCTCCACCCTCCATGTTGCAATGTGAGAAAAACTTTGAGCTGGGAGGAAGTTTAGGGACTGTAACTCAAAAGGTATAACAGCTAAAGGTTTTATACGCACTCGTAAAATAAATCCTCTGGGAACCATAAAGCTAGATACAGTCAGTGGTTTCATGGAGCCTGCTCCACCCTCGGCTGCCAAAGTCCTACCTGATCCAGCTTCCTCTTCAGAGCTGCAACCTCCCTGGGGTTGGAGAAGGTGATGTCCAGACCCGGAGAGATCGCGTAGATGAACTCAACCTGATTCTTTTCGGCTGCTGAAATCAGGGCCACCAGTTGCTCTAGGAGAAAGGGAAAAGATGGAGGCAGGTTCCCTGATTTGTCTTGACAGTTTCCAACACAGATTAGCTCTAACACACTTCCTGATAATGTCCAAAGATGAGATCAGGCAACAAGAGGCATTTTTGTAAGGATAATGAGGCAGTAAACATGAAAGATTGTCCTGAGATTAGATGATAGATTCAGAGGGTTAAACATCAAACTTTAGTCTGAAACATCCCTGATAACAAGCAGAGATGCACCAAGCTTAGCGTTTAAACACCGTCTCCGCAGAGATAAAGAGGACTCAGAGTGGGACTTTGAATTAGGCCTGCAGCTGAGCCTAGAAGACGGCTGCTTTCTGTGTCTGGTAAATCATTTCTGTGTTGATGTGGCCACACATTTAGTATCACTATCCTGCTGAAAGGTCCAGTTGGTGCTCCATTTACAGCGAAATGTCAAAGGCTAGCAGGTTTTCAAGTAAAAGAGAAACAGGCCCACAGCATCACAGATCCTTCGTTGTACTTTACATTGGGCATGAGGTGTTTTTCACAACCTTATTCTCGAAGCTGAGCTGTTAGGCAGCAGCCCCCTTGAAGTATTCTTTGTTAGAAAGTTTAATCTTATTTTCTTGGCGCAAAGATTTAAAACTTTAAATATAAAAAGTTTGGAGAGCAGCCATTTTCTTGTACACTTTTCCTTACTTGTAAAGACGAGCACTAGTAAACTTTTTTCTTGTCTTGTGTTTCCCATTTTGAAGAGAAATTATGCATCTCTCATAACAGAAAGATATGGATTTATAATTTAGAGCTTCTTGATATAAAAGCCTGCAATAAAGATGCTGAGTATTGAATGAGTGAATTGAAAAGTTTATAGAAAAACAAAAAAATTGTCAAGACGGGATTTTTCAGAATTGTCAATTATTCTACTGCAATAACAGCTTTGTTTAGGGGTTTTCACACACTTTTACCAGTTTCTCTAAATTGCCCTTAGTTATGAGGGCATATATCTGTGACATCCTGTTGACCTGTCCAGGGTGTACCCCGCCACACCTCAATGGTAGTGGGTACAGGCACCGGATGAATGCATGAAACTGACCTGCCTCCTCAGGAGAGTATAATTCTCTCCAATACATCCGGTGTTTGTAGTCGTCCTTGGGAGCGTACAGGTAGGTGTTCAGGCCCCACTTGTGCTCCCTGGGGAAAACAAACATGATTAAATTACAGATTGCTCTTCAGATATGATGAGGTATGCATGGCTGCCTCAGTGACACAACATCATTATATCTTGCATTAAATGCAGTTTTAAATTTCACTATATAGTAGAAAAATGCATCATTATCCCTCAGCTGGGTCAGACATCGGAAAATGACTTCTAGGGGCAGTATAAGGAGACAACAAGAAGAGTTTTTTTTATTTAATTTGAAAATTATAAAAGTATAGTCAATTTCTTTGGAAACAACATAAAGTTATTGGCTGGACTTCATGTCTGCCAATGTATAGTACTAGCTTTTAATGTACTGTAATTTAATTTGGAAAATAAATTTTCCTTAGTGTATCGGGGCCCAAACAGCTCCAGCCCAGGGCCCACATCATTGTAAATCCGGCCTTGACCCTCAGTATGAAAACTCTACCTCCCAGCAGCAGTTTTGTTTTACTCCACTCACCTTTTAAAGAGCTCTGTCCTCTGCTCCATAGTCCATGGCCGCCCATAAAACCCTGCATCCAGCACATTTAAGCTTTAATTCACATCATTGCCACAAACAATAAATAACAGTATACTATAAATAACCAGCAGATGTACCAGGAGGTAAATCTATGTTGATTTATTCGTCCGATTAATCCACGATCAGTCTAATAAGTACCAGGGTTGATTAAGTTTCTCACCTTCCACCACCCCACTGATGAAGGGTCTCTCGTCCCGGCCAGGTGTGGACATGTCCTCGGTGTAACGCACAGCCTTCTCGCCTCTTGCTCAGATGGAGCTAAAGACGGGAATGGCCTGGCTGTGCGCCCTAACCTTTGCTTTCATCCACTGGTTTATGACACCGTCTTATCGCAGCATGAGTAAACAGACCTGCTTCACCCAGCTGTGCGGTTGCTGTGCAACGTCACACTCTAAAGTCTAAACCCGTAAACATCCGGTCTGAACGAGAAACTTTCCTCCGCTCTACCTGCCAACAGGTGCGCGTCTTCAAGGTACGTTCCATCAGTCAGCCGTTAGGTGAGCCGGCCATTAGTGATGACGAAACGAGAGTGGGCGGAGTTTCAGTTGAGACTAGTCTGAGCTACAATTTAATGGTTTAGGAGAGGTCAAGCTTTTATGCATCTTTTAGAGATTGGAACCATAATAACAGTTTTAAAGGTTAATATGTTCCCATTTTCAGTTTTCTGTCTCCATCCTAGGAAAAAAAAAAATCAAAATCTATATTCCTACATCTGACTTCTGAGGTAAATGAAAGGGAGTCAAGCAGGGATGTTTTATGGGGGAAATAGACCGTAGGAAGAGGATGTATCAAAAAACTTTAAATAAATACCCAGAATAAAACAATAAAACATCTTTATTTTGATATAGAAAACTTTAAACATGTAATTTTGTGTGTTGGAATGTAACAAACATGCAATAAAACATATTCAGTGCCAAAGCGCTACATAATGATGCTGTTCAACATTCCACCTGAAAAACTGTACAATCAGTGCTATAATGTTATGTACAAATCAGTAAATGCAAACGTGTTGAGCTTATTCATTCAAACCTGAAAACACCCAAAACAAAAGTAAGAAAATAAAAAAGACTTTGCTACATAATTGTGAGATTGATGCTCTTGGCTCCAGAAAGTCTCTCTGGATGATCTTCATCCTGGTGCTCCACTCGGCTCTGCTACCTCTTCAGTCCTCTCTGGGCCTGTTTCAGCAGCGAGTCAAAGTCCAGGTCTTCAAACCTACTCCTCGGGGGCGGCGGCTCTGCCTCTCTGTTAGCGTCTGAACAATAAGGTTAATTTAGGTTAAATTAATCTAAAATTACTATTTGAGCCAAAAAATACAAAAGATGTTTGTTTTGCCTTTTAAGCGGCAGTATGTAACTTAAAAAAAATATATATTTTTTTTCACATATTTGTTGAAACTGTCACCATGATGTGAAGCAGTCAGAACCAGGCGGAGTGTCTTAGCGATGCCAATCATGCTTCAGCATGTGCTCCTCACCCATCCCCAATTTTCTCTGCTACGCTACAGCCGCTGATAACGATGGATAAACAGTTTTTCTGTATTACCAAGTTGTTCCTCCATTAACACATTGAGTAGTGTGTACACAAGGATGATCGACAGCACTAAGACCCTCCCCCTGGCTCCAATTGGTTCTGAGTGGAGCATTTCCTCAGACGGTAATAGTAGCTCAGGTGGAGGAGCTCGATTTCATCAGATTATCTGTCTCATACTACACTGTCACAATATAACATTTTAACAAAAATGTAAAAAACTTTTTTTTTTTTAAAGTTACATACCCCCATCTTTAATGTTGGGAATTAAGCTAAAAGAAATGAATGAACACAAGGTTTATTCCAGGAGGGAACGCTTCTCACCCAGATCAGCGTAGTCAGAATTACAAAACTGCCTCCGACCACCGAAGCAGAGGTCAAAGGGCAGCTCATCAGGTTGTCTCAGCTTCCCGCCGTTATCGATGGCTGCAAACGCATCCTCTGTGTTGTAGAACGTCACGAAGCCGTAGTGGTCGCTGTGGGGACCAACGATGGTTTCATGTTAATGCGGTTCAACAAGTGAAAGAAACGAGGGAGAGTGACTGAGAACTGACCTGCCGTCTCTGAAGTGAAGCGACACGCACTCGACCTCTCCGAACTGAGAGAAGCGTTCCCTCAGCTCGTCGTGCGTCATCGTTCTGCGGATCCTGCCGACGTACACCACCCTGCGCTCGTCCTGGGTCACATAAATTGACATACTTTCAGCCCGCTGAACAAAAACATAACGTTATGATATGGAAGAAAATGTACCCACTATGGCTTTAAGTTTCTGAATCCTCATCTCCCGCTCTCTGCTGTGCCGCCTGGACTCCCTGCTGCTGCAGCGAAGGAGAACACAACAAAACTTACAACATGAAGCTCATTGTGATTGTTTTTAACATACAGCCACAACGGTGTAAAGGTTTTCATCCATACACTGTTTAACACCTCACTTCAAAGCAGCCATGCTTCCTTGAAGCCTTTTAAAATAGGAGTGTAACTTTGGAGATCACCAAAATAAAACTTAGAGAATTTTTTACATCAAGTATGCCTGCGTTGAAGACGACCCAAGACTTTTACACATTACTGTGTGACGAGGACTCATCAAGAAAAAGTAACTCACGCAGACACATCCCTCCAGCGCCTGTGGTATATTTGTGGAGAAGACGATCGGGATCTGGACCGGGACCAGGACCTGGATCTGGACCTTGATGGGGCCGCGCGGTGACGTCGGGGAGGCGAGGCGCAGGAGGAAGGGGAAGACGAGCAGGAGCTGCTCTCTGAGCGCCGGCGCCGGATCCTGTGAGGAACAACAACGTGAGGTCAGAGAAGGAGGCGGCGGCGGTTACATCTGAGGACGACGAGAGACGAGGAGCACCTGGGCCGTTTTGGAGAGCAGGAGCAGGACGAGGAGCTGGAGCCAGAGTCCGAGCGAGGAGACCTTACCCGGTACCTCCTCCTACTCCGTCCCCTCCCAGGAGGAGTGGGTGGAGGTGTAGGGAGACCGCACAGCGCCGCCCTGCTGTCGTCTTGGCCGCACCTGTCTGCAGCCTTCCTGGGTGAAAACCGCAGAGCTTCATCTGCACTCGTGTCTGTCTCTGAACCCGTCCTGGTTTGATCCGATCGACGGTTCTCCGAAACGTGATCCGCTATCAGCTCCGGTTCTGTGGCGGCTTCAGCCAGCTGCTGGGCTTGTGGAGGACAACGTTCAGCAGAACCGCAGTAATCATGATCGCAGCACAAATACGCGTAGATCTGAGCCGAACTGTGGGTGGCGGGCGGCTCTGACTGGCTCGTCCGAACCTTCCTGGTCGGAAGCGGACGCGGTTCGATGATCTGAACGAGCTTCAGAGACAGACTTCTGCATCTAGTGGGCGGGTTCCTCTGGGTGCTCAGGACGACCTCGGTGTGTAGAGGCTCGGGGACGTCCAACGATTGGACGTCTTTCAGACCGTCTCCAGGGCTCGGTGGTTCCAGCGGCCCAACAGTGGGCTGCAGTGATGATGTAGAGGTCAGCTCTGGTCCTTCAGGCTCAGGTCTGTCCAGGCCCACCCGACAGTTCGAGTCGCTGGACGAGGACGAAGCAGCAGGAACTGGCTGGGGCCCGTTATTACAAATGCCGTTATCTATAGCTGAAAGGAAAAAAAAAAAAGGAAAAACGAGAAAGTAAGAAGATGATTTAACACTAACAAAGCAAACAGAAATATTCAAATTTCAAATCCTTGAACAATCTTGAACAATTTGAGTTACCACAACATTTAATTTTCCTTTGGGATCAATAAAGTATTTTTTTAAACTGCATTTCAACATAAAACGCAAGACAACATTTAATGGAAAACACTATAAACACTAAATAGAGAGTTACAATGCTGCACAATTAATCTGATTGGTTTGAGCATTTAACTGGTAAGGATTTATCGCAGGGTTGAGTTATAAGAACAATGTCTGAAGCTCTGTGAGAAGCAGCCATGAGTCCAAATGGTAACTCTGGAGGAGCAACAGAGATCAACAGCTCAGGTGGAAGAATCTCCTGGCAGGACAACGCTTGGCAAACTTCCTTACAGGAAAAGGCCATAAGAAGTCGCGTTTACATTTGACACGAGTTAAAATCTGAGAAATCAGCAAAAGCTTTTTACCTTTTAAACAAGTAAGTATTTCTGGTCACCATAGCTACCTAGCAAGGATATATTAGCAGCTAGTTAGCAGTGGCCTCAACTGCCTCAAGTCTCAGCACACAATGAAGAGTCTGTCCACTACTCAAACTTTTGTCTGACAGAAAAGTCTCAAGAAAAAAGACTACATACAACGTACAAGATTAAATAATCCTGCCACAACAAAATTTAAGAGCCGTGATTAACATATTTAAGGACAACTTTCATTTGTAAATAAATTAAAGACATTTTAATGCTGTAACCCTGTAACTACCCACCTTGTGTTTCCTCAAACTGCTCCAGCAGGCTGGTCAAGTCAGCAGCTTCAATACCTGAAAGAACAAACCGAGATGAAAGGATTTATTTTTTCCTGTTCTTGAAAACATCATTACATTTAGTTTAAGATGTAATTTGTCTTGATTAGCTTTAGAGAAACTGTCAGTGAGGTAAATTGTTCCCTTGTGAGAAGTCTATAAAATAAAATCTTTTGTTTTAATTAAATCAATCCAGAAACTCAACCCAGTCTTGTTTTTCTCAGTGACCCGTCCTCAAGAAGCTTTACCTGATTGATCAGCAGCACTGTTCTCTCTGCAGTCGTTCTGAGGCGGTTCTGGTTCTGTAGTGTCTGTAAACTCCTCCTGTGACATCATGTGACCCTCTGTGGGAGGCTGATGGAGGCGTGGTGTGATGGCGGTAAACCCAATGTCTGGACTCGACGGCCGCTCTGCTCGGCTCAGATCCTGAGGAGATTCAGGGTAAACACGTGGCAGCATCTCGGTCAACTTGGCGTTTACTTCCTGAAGCAGCAGAGAGTCCACGGCCTTAATGTCCTCGTTGGGAGGGGAGGTACTGAGCTTTGGTTCTGATGATCTCTCATAAAGTGCTGGGGATTCATTTTGGATCTGTTGTGGATGCTTGTTGCTGCGCAGTCTAACGAGGACCGGGTTTGGAGGATCGCTACTGACGAGCTTTGGCTTCTTCACTGGACTTCTCCTGCTGTCTGGTTTCCTGCCGCTGGGTGTGGCTGAGTGTTCAGGCGTTGGGCTGGCAGGGGAGGTTCTGGGTTCAGGTTTTGAGCTCTTTAGCCTCCTGTGAAGTAGATGGTTGTGTAGTTTAACCTCCTTTAACTTAACATGTTGGGTGAAAGTGCTGAACTCAGCTGCTGTGTTTGATCTATGCAGGGGCAAGAAGGGGGGCAGCTCTTTGGGCAGCTCAGACACAGAGGGCCACCTGGTGGTGTAGTTCCTAAGTTCCTCCACCGGGGGTCGTATATTCAGCCGGAGCTGCCTGTACTCTTGCAGACTCAGTGATTTGGTTCCTTTCTTCTTCTCTTGTTCTCCGTTGTTTCCTTCTGAGGGCTGTGCTGAAGGTTGAAGTGCTGAACCTGATGGCTCTTCGAGCGTTTCCCTGATTTTCTCCTCAACTTCTTCTTCCTCTGATTCATCAAACGACGCCACGTGAACAGGACCAAAGCTCACCCTCTTCTTCTCTCTGGAAGTCTTTCCATTTAGCAGTACACTCTTCAGGAGTGAGCCATCCTCTCTACTTCCACCCTCTTCCTCCTCCTCTGTCTGTTTTGAAGGTGCCTCATCTTCAGACACGACGTTTATCTCTTCGTCGCTGTCTTCGGAGGGCCGTTCATACCGCCACACCTCTTCCTGAGAGAAAAGGGACTTGTCTTTCCTAGGATCATCCTCCTTCTCCACATGGAGCTTCAAGCAATAGGGGTGCATGAGTTTCACCAAACTGACGAGGGACGTTGAGGTGAAAACCTCCACTTCCGCCTTCGCCCTCCTGTTTTTGGAACAGAACAGCTTCTGATTTTGTTTCCTTAACATCTGGGGGCGACCATTCCTCCCTACTTTCTGTTCTCTGTCTGAACGGGTTCTCGAGGTTTCGTTTGGTGGCTTGGGTCTTGGTCGAAGTCTGAAAGAAGGCGATGGTTCCTGAAGAGTAGGAAGACAGAGGCTGAGGGTCAAAAATAGTTTCACGGACAAGAAAAATAAAATAAACTATAGAGAAACAACACCCCATCAACATCAATCAACAACAAAAAATTTGCAAAGAATTTGCCAAAGAAATTCTTTGACATTTCTTTGGCAAAATGTCAAAGAAATGTGCATTTATGCCAGCTTTCTTTAGTCTGCTTTCAACACATTCTAATCCATTTGCCTAGAAAATCCGGTTCACTTAGGGAGGTATGAACGCGCAATCAAACTCTGGTGCAGACCAAATAAGAAAGCTATGGTCCGCCTCAAAACCTAAGTCTTGGTTCAGTTAAAGTGAACTTTAGTGCATTTTAAAAGCCCAGCTGACCTGAGACTGCTTCAAAAGCAGGAAGCGGACTATGGTGCATGGCATTCTGGTTAAATATAAATAATAATTAAAAAAAAACATTTTTATGGTGTACAGCACTTTGAACTACCTTGGTGCTGAAACGTGCTAAACATTTCTCTCTTGTCCAGAGCAAGAGAGAAGAACGAATCGTGGCCTTTTACCAAAGACAAAACAGAAATCATACAACTGGTAAAATCTGACAGCACTCCTTTTTTGTTTACGTTCTGTGGAGAAGGAGGTTGGACTAATGTCTTCTTTGGAGGTTTTAGTGTCGTTTCCTTCAATGGTTCTTAGTGCAGTGCCACCACAGGCGAGGGGGTGAACAGGTTTTTCAAATAGTTTGGATAATTTGACACAATGCAGTGTGAAAGTCAACCGCACCAGCTGAAAATTTAGCAATTGTTGCAGCTTTGGTCCCCAATCAGAGTCTACCAGACAATCGGATATGAAACACATCCTTAGACACAGAATTGCTTGTCTAAAAATGGTGGTTTTCCAGGCACAGATTTAGCTTTTCAGCTGAGAGAGTGTTTTGATTCCGTTTTTCAAATTTTCCTCTCAACTTCCTGTTTTACATCAGCCCTCTCCTGAGTGAATTTCCACAGTGAAACATTGCTGTTTATCAATGTTACATCCACAGACAATAAGCACCTGTTTCCTCCTGCTGCAGGAATGTCGACTTAAGTCTTGTTCAGCTGATTTTCGGCATAAACTTCTGGCTCCTCATGCTGTCATAGCAGTAACACTTTATGACCTATATAAAGTCACTACAAAGTCCACGGGAAGATGCCGGTGTAAAAACTTTTAAGTGACTTTGTCTCTGCACTCTGCTCCGGTCCGGATTGAAATCTTGTGTTTTACAGCAAGAAATGTGTGATTTCACAGCAGCAACATTGTGAAGCTGAACTATAATCACTTCAGAGTCTGTGAAATATCTGGATCAGTAATGACCGTTTTCTTTTGTTGCCTCTGAACGATTATGTTGAAAAGTAAATTACTTTAAATGGGTTGCTAAAAATAACTTATTACTTAACACACTTCAATAATTCCTTGAAGCCGTTTGTTGTGTCCTCAGATAAAGAAATGTTAATATTAGTTATTAAAAGCCCAAACTGAATATGACATCGATGCCCATGACTACCTCCACTGTCATTTAGCTTCTCCCCACCTGATGGCGCGGCTCGTCTGTGCGCTCTGCTCGGTGCAGCAGCTCAGTGTTTGGCAGGACGTCAAAGGGTGAGAAGATCCCATCGTCGTCATCATCCTGCCCCACTCGGTCCAGCATCTCAGTCAAGGCACACAGCAGGCTCTCATTTGCTTCCTCTGCACCGTTATGACTCTGAAAGAAAAAAACCAACATCCGCACTTATCCGTCTAATCATGTCAGTGTGGTGGGGAGAGCTATTGGGGAGGATAATAAACGTCAGGGATCGTGAGTGCAGACTCTGCATGCCAATGTAAAGTTTCACCTCATAAAAAATGGCAGAAACATCTGAGCCAATTGTAATATCATCATAACATAATTACAAATGAATTGTTTTGCTGATTGCCTGCTGTCCATCATTAAAAAGATCCATAAAAATTAGTTATGAAGGAGAGACAAACTGGGTTACATTATCAACATGGATCTCTTCAGACATGGCAACCTTTTATGAACTACTTTAATTCCTTGAGGACAATTACATCAGACTACATATTGTTGTTTCTTTTTGTTTGTTTTGTTCCATTCTTATGTGGGTTAGACCTAGGGATAGGGATTAGTTACAAGCTGTTTCAAATTGATGGCTTGAATTGGACTGACTTGCATATTTATTTTTTTATACCATTTGTATCTGTTGAACCAAATGTCAAACTGCATGTCAAAATTAATAGATAAAGATGAAAAGAAGAAATTAAACTGCAAAGAACTGATTTTTTTTTTTTTACTGAAAATTCACAAAATTAGCAGAGGGTCAAATGCTTTCATCAACAAGCTTCAACTCTGACCTCTGGTGAAACAGTCGAGTCTTCAAAGATGGCCAAAATGGAGTGATCCACATCTTGACTTCTGCTCAGGACCAGCTGGAGGCACACAAAATGAAAAACAATTACACAGCCAGCAAACAACACACTCCTTTCCCTCAGGTGATGAGAAAAGCCCTAATAGTAAAAACTGCCTCTTCTCAGGAAGTTTTAAGACAAAACTCCCCGATGTGGCTACATTTTCTGGGTAATTTTTACCTGTAGCCAAAAATTTGTGTTGCAGTAATCAGTTAAATACTGAAGGCTTCTGTTCAATAGACTATTTTCTAATAAATGCATTCATAATGGTAGAGAGGACCAACTAATGAAGTGGAGGAGGAGGAGTCAGCTGTAAATGAAGGAGCTTAGAAGTACTGCAATTACATAAATACAACAAGATAATAGGAACTTGTGGAAACTGTTTAAACTTGTAAATAAAATAATTATAGTGCATTTTCCTGGAAGTAGAAAAATCTGCACATTCTGTTTGTGCAGAATGTGCAGATTCTGCATACAGTCAGTATGACCATCAACCGGAAAGACCTTTAAAACGACACTGACTGCTCCAGAGTTCAGCTTTTCCTCAGGAACATCCTGTCCTCCAAACATGTCCAACACTTTTAATACGCACTCAGTCAAAAACACAAAGGCGTCATGAGGCCAAATAAATGTCGGCAGAGTTAAATAAACTATTATTTAGGTGTTAATTGATCAACTTTAGCTATCTTCCGGAGCTCTACCTCAGTAGTACTACAGCCACGTGTCGCTATGCGCGCATGTGGCCTCGCAGACCGGCGGAAACCGCATCACGACAGCGACAAAAACCGCCCTTGTACCGCTAATTTGATGCCGGGTTATGTTAGGCGGGGGGACCGGTACCTCATTAAGGGTGTTGCGGGACGGAAATTCGCCGTTGCCGGTAGTTAAATCGCTCTCTTCGCCCCTCTTCCGCGCCGCCATGTTGCTCCGCCACATGGTCCGCTGGCAGGCCGGACGGAGAGACACGTGGTCCACTGGCGGGAAGCGAGCGGCCAGAGCTGATCTCAGATCAGGTTGTAACCACCGCGGTCATTGGGAAGAGCGAGGCGGCGTATCGGAGTCTGACTCTGGGTCAGCCATTCGGCTTCTTCCGCACTGCTTCGGTTTTATCCGCTAAAGTGGAAACACATTTCTCCCCAAGACGAGAGACCGAACATCTGATCATTAAAGAGGTTATTAAAAACAACCAAATCTCATCATAGGCAGGGACGAATGTATTTAAGATAAAAAAATAAAAAAAAAGAAATATAAGAAAAACCTGATAGTATTGTTTGTTTATACTGTTTTTTGATTGTATACAAATTGCGACCTCTGGTGTCAAAATTTGATAATTAAATTTACACTTTATCTTAATACATGACGCATTATTTATATTTTTGCCCTGTTTTAAAAAATTTTTTATTGTTGTTTAAACGGAGTCTTATTCAAATGTTCATTATTTATTGTCTAAAAAAGTGCAAGTATTCCAAGTACACAAGTGTTTACACACTTAGATTAAAGACAATGAACTCCTTCATCCTGTTCAAATGGATTAACTGAAGCAGCAATATAATGAAACATGCCAAGAATACAGCTCACACAAAAAGGGATAAAGAACATTACCAGTTACACTTCATATACAAGAAAATGTTATAACCCTTTCAGAAATCTGTGCAAGAAAAAAGTAAATGAAAACCAAAGATAATTTAGTTCAAAAGTTTATCTGGAGGGAAAGTTTAGATACTGATCTCGTATGTGTCAACTGTTAACTATCATACATATATGCAATGCGTGCATGGTTAAACGGGTTATTTTTAAGGATTAATCACCTGCAATCACTGTTCCCTCTAAACTGCGCGCCTGCGCAATTGCGCACTCTGCGCACAATGAAATCTTTGCAGCGCATAAAATAAAACCCAGCGTAAACCACACATTGAGCTCAGTCATCAGTTTTGACTATGGACCAATGACGAATAACAATCTAACTCAGTGAGTCACAGGTGTCCAGCCAATGATACGATACGGTTCACTTACGCTACGCAGCCAATCACCGCATGCTATTGTGTTTACGTGCCTTGTCCATTAGCGCTGTGGCACCGGGCAGATTTGCTAGGTAGGAAAAGTCCAAAATACTCGGACGCACTTCAGTCCGCAGAGGTCCGCCGAACATGTCCGCGCAAGGATAGATTTTTATGGTAAGTAAAGTCAGTGTACCAACAAGAGAGTTATAAATATTCAGGTTAGCCTAAGCTAACCTAAAATAACAGCTGGTTGTTGTTTCTCAGCCCGTATTGAACCAAAACGGGACGCGATTTATTCCGTATTGCTATAAATGTCTGATAGACAAACTATCACACATCTCAACAATAAGTGTAATAACTATGACCAAAACAAAACACGGGAAATATTAAGGTCAGCTAAATTGTCGTTGCTGGACCTAAATAGGACCCCCCCTCCGCCCCTCACGAACTGACGTTGTTGTTGCTTAGTTACGGACACTGCGCAGCCGCAGTGAGCTGCTATCAACCCGCGTCTTTTTAAAATGGCCACCCGATACTACACCGTCCTTAAAACCTCTGGCAGAAATACAGACGGTAGTGGGAAGAAGCACATTACAGGCTAAATAATTATAGTGACGTTTAATTGGGGCATTAAAATAATGTGTCAGCGTGAAATTGTAGTGATATCTGTGATATCAGACAGAATGGATCAGGAGAGGAACCGCAGACCCGTCAGAACCTAAAGAACCAGACATCAGTCTCTTCATCCCTCAATCATTTCCTGAAAACAAAAAATAATATGAATGGCAATTTAAAAGAACAAATCATACAAATAGATTAATGGTAAATAAATAAATATTGTGAAGGAAACATTAAAAACGTTTGTTAGGATTGTGTAGGAAAAACATTGATATCGTTTATAAATAGTGTTTTGTGTTCAATATAATTTCACCATTTTATTAATATGGGTTGCCAGTTTGGATAAGGCTTCCTATCAAGCTATAAGAATGTTGGAAAACATGCTAACAAAATGCCTCAGACCTGCAGCCAA
>CAEGAG010267104.1:0-33539 GCA_903067065.1 Brachyrhaphis terrabensis | reverse complement strand
GAAACAGCAGCGTTTGTCTTGAGTTCCGCCTTAATTTTGATTCTAAAAAAATAAATTAGAAATTAAAAATGAACATCACGGGGTGAGCACTAGAAGATGAAATGGAGGCGTGAATATAAAAAAAAAACGGGTTTATTTATTTATGTATCGACTTGTTTGTTAATTTTCTTGAGGTAATTCCAGTAGTAAAACTTTTGAATTTAATTGATTAATGTAAGATTTCAAGGAATTTGCGAGTTTACCTTGCAAAAGTGGAAAGAAGGCTCTTCATATTTGGTTGTTGTGTACAGTTACAATATGATGCTGTGAGTTTAATATTTTCTTTGATATTTAAGCTAGGTTTCTTCATGAATAGGTCAAAAAGTCGAGTCTGACAGAGCTCAAACTATACAGCCTTGCAACATGCCCTAAAATACTTCAAAAGTATACCTGCAATGATTCTACGAAGCACTGTCTGAGATATCTGAATATAAGTATATACCACATTTTTCTGATATTAGCTGTTATCATTGTCCTTTCGCTCAAGCAGAAACTCTTGCATAGGGAGTCATACTCACTGGAGGCACTTATGTATCTTCCAGTACAGCAGGGGGCAGTGTTGCCTCCACATGCACCTTGTTGTTCGTCACAGAACAACTCTCACTCTCTTTTTCCGGGCTGTAGCGGCTGGTGTGGCGTGTGGAGAGAGGCTCCTGTATGTCTTTTGACTCCTCTGGTTTCTGTTCATCACTGTGAAGACTGTACAGGCTGCGCACAGGAAGAATCCGACAGTATGGCGTTAAACCTGATCATTAACAGCGACAACCCGCCTCTCGGTGAGCTCCAGCTGCCGTCGGTTTGTTAGCCTGCACGCGCCCCGGGTGACAGCTCAGCAGCTAGCAAAACAAAACAAAACACCGCTCTAGTTTTCCTCTATATTTATATTCGTGTTATGTTTACTTTTGGAGCGACATGAAAGTACTTAAGTCGTACAATATAAAATAAAAGTAAACCCGCAAAAAGTTTCCGTCTATATCAGAAAAAAGTGTTTAAATTGGTAGCAAGTGTCCATGATGTGTCCTGTTATATCTAGTTGGTCTGCAGGAGCTCTGCCACGCAGCTCACTTGCAGTCGTGGCGCTCTAAAAAGCCACAGATGTAGCCGGTTCCTGTAATTTTCCCCGGTCCTAAAAATAGTAACGTTACACATTATACACACACTGTCATTGTAGCTCCACATGCTATTTTGTTATTTACTGTAATCAGCTCTTTGAACTTGAAAGTAACACATCACTGGGAGTGACATCCGCGTGTCGGATGTCACTCTGAGCCTTGAAGTGGATTTGAAGTCATAATTATTGTATATGCCGGGATATCATGTGAAGGTAATCTGTTATCTTGATTCTACTTGATAATATTACAATTCCAGTGGTTGTTAATCCAGTGTTGCACTTGGATAATCTAATGTAGTGACTATCAAAGCCAGTAGGTCAAACAGCGCCCTCTTTTGTACCTCAGAGGGAATACAGCAGGCTGATGCAAGCATATTGAAACGTGTGACATTAAACTCTCTTTGTACAAGCACTTTGAATTGTCTTTGGCTGAAAGGTGCTATATAAATAAAGTTGCCTTGCCTTGCCATATTGGTTGAACTTTCATTTTGTTTTATTTTAGCTGATGTTTCTGGGAACTGGACAAACTTGCTGTCCAGAGTTACAATTTTTGTTTGATATGCAGAGATGACAGCAAAAGATAAAAGATAGTTAGGCTATTGGTAGCACTGGTTCTTTCAGCAAGAAGCTTTCTAGGTTTGAATCCCGACCTAAGGTTCTCCTTATGTATGCGTGGGTTCTTTCCATTATATCTGTGTTTTTAAGAGTTTAGTTGGTTCTTTGTCATTTTGTCCAAAGTGAGACTCTTATTTTGCAGAGAAAAATTATAATAATTAAAAATTACTGGTTCTACAGGAGCGCTTTTGACTGCAGAGCATGTGAAGAACACTGTGCAGGTGTCTGTGGAGGAAGGAAGAGACAACAGCCTTCACATCTCAGAGTAAGTGACATGTTTGATCTGTTTTACGATTGTTCTTCATGGAAATTTGGTAACTAACACATAAAAAGTATTCCTACCCCTGTGGTAAAGTTTAAACTGTACTGATATAATTTTAAAGCACTCTATCCGAACAGGCACGATTTAACAGAACAGACAATGAACTGATTTGATCAGCTAGTGAATCTGAGGTGCATTCCTTCACAGAATGCACCTCAAAAACAGAAAATGAAATTTTCTGTTTTTGCCTTAAAATCAATATGCTGTTTCTTTTTTTCTTCCAGTTCAATCTGGTTCAGCGATACCAACTCCATCAGCCGCTACCTGGCCCGGGTTGCTCCCGCCCTCGGGCTCTACGGAGCCAACATGATGGAACAGACTGAGGTCGGTACATTCTGACTGGGTGGAGGTGTTTCACACTCACTCTGAATTGACGACCTTTTAATGTGATTGGTGACTTCAGGTTGACCATTGGCTGGAGTTCAGCGCTCGCCGGCTGTGCGATCAGCCTGACCTGACGCTGGCGCTGGGCGACCTGGACAAGTCCCTGTCTTTGCGGACCTTCCTGGTCGGACACGCCCTCACCCTGGCTGATCTGTCTGTGTGGGCCGCCCTGAAAGGTAGCTGACATACAGCCTCCATGGAAACTAATCAGATGAAAACTTTAAGAGCGTTACCCATTTCAGGCAAGATGATAATTGTTCACAACTTTCCCACAGAAACCTGATTTCAGAAATCGATTACAGAAACCCTACATTTATATCTTTTCCCCTGAGATACATGTAGACTGCAGCAGCTCAGCTTGTGAATTTCTTTTCTCCATAGATCACAGCAGTTGGCCAAGTCAGAGCAAAGCTTTCCCTCACGTCAGCCGCTGGTTCTTCTTCCTGAACTCGCAGGTTCCCTTCTCTTCTGTGGGCAGCAAGTACGCCAGCAAGAAACCTGTAAAGAACAACTCCAATGTAAGACTTTTTATTTTTTTTTTGGTTTTCTTTAGTTAACCAGGTAAACCCCGTTGAGATCTAGAACGCATTTTCAAGACTTAATTCTGTTCTCTCTTAACCATGAATTGGTTATGTTTTCAGGTTGTACCCTTGCACACACTGCAAAGGCACAAAATCTCACCAAGTATTTTTGTCTTAGTACAGTTGAAATAAGACAAAACTAACTTACAAGTAACCTTTTAAGGTGATATTGGAGCTTGTTTTAAGTAAATTATTCCTTAATATTGATTTAAAAAGTATTAATTCCACAGCAAGATGTTTTCACTTTTAAAATGGGAAAAATGTCTCGTTATAAATGAAGTCGTCTGCCAGTGGATCTTAAAAAAGATCCTGCAACTTGCTGAAAAGTTACTTGTGAGTTAGTTCTGCTTTATTTAAACTGTATTAAGATATTTTCACTAGAAACCAGACTAAAAATTCTTGGTAAGATTTTGTGATTTTTGCAGTGCAGAAACCAACAAAACAAACCATGACGATGCCATTTATTCTGACTGGTTCTAATGGGTAATTTATCTTTAATTAACATGTTCCAGTCAGGTGAGAAGAAGCAGGATGTTGGGAAGTTTGTGGATTTGCCTGGAGCTGAGATGGGGAAGGTGGTAGTTCGATTCCCTCCTGAGGCCAGCGGGTAGGGCTGCACTTTTAATCTGCTCTGCTCTGCTGAAGGTTGATTTGCGTGTCTCCTGACTTGAACTGCCTCGGTGTCTCTGTGAGCAGGTACCTGCACATCGGACATGCCAAAGCGGCCCTGCTGAACCAGCACTACCAGGTGACGTTTAAAGGCAAGCTCATCATGCGCTTCGATGACACCAACCCGGAGAAGGAGAAGGAGGACTTTGAGAAGGTCTGGTATTGTCAGAATGTGAAACGATTGAGAATTAGTGACATTGTTTCTTATCAGTGTGTACAATACGTGTCATAGCAAAACAGAGAATTTACATCTGTGCTCTGTGTGCTTCGCCTCAGGTTATCCTGGAAGACGTCGCCATGCTCCAGATCCATCCAGACCAGTTCACCTACACCAGCGACCATTTTCCCATCATCATGCGGCTGGCAGAGAAGCTTCTCGCCGAGGGCAAAGCCTACATCGACGACACCCCTCCTGAGCAGATGAAGCAGGAGAGGGAGCAGCGAACCGAGTCCCGATGCAGAAACAACAGTAAGGCATGCGGAGCTATCGCTGCGTTGTTTCAAATCAAAAAGCTTGGACACTAACCGGCATGTCGATCGTCCACTCGCAGCCGTGGAGCAGAACATGAAGATGTGGGCCGAGATGAAAGCCGGCACCGATTACGGTCAGAGATGCTGCATGAGAGCCAAGATTGACATGAGCTCCAACAACGGCTGCTTGAGAGACCCCACCCTGTACCGCTGCAAGAACGCCCCCCACCCGCGCACCGGAACTACCTACAAGTACGAGTCTTTCGTTTGAGAAACCTGTTTGACTTTTTAGCTGCTTTTTGCACAGATTCACATTATGAATACTAAATAATGTATGTTGTATAAACAAGCAAACTTCAGAAGTAACTAAAAGAAGCTTATAGATGGCTGTTAAAAACAAACAAAAAAGATCAGGGTGTCCATGCATCCTTGAAATGTCTGAAAGTCACGTATCTAAAATCAAGGCCTTAATGTCTTAAATTCATGAAAAAATTGGGAGTTAGCCTCAGCATGTGTTTTAAATTTTGTCGTGGCAGGGCTACTTAATGTCATATGTAGCTCTTTTTTCTCGTGGTAATTTTCTGTCAGGCAAAAGTTTGCGTAGCTCACAGACATCATTGTGTTATGTGACACGAGGTGTTTGAGGCTACCGCTTACTAGCTGCTAATGTACCCTTGCTAGCTAACTAGCGTCTTTTGCATCTCGCTAGCAACAACCTCTTATGGAAAGTTCAAATTTATAGCCTGTTGACGTTCATCTTAACCGCTGGCTCACTTCTGTTGCTACCTCTACGAGGTGCATTCTGTGAAGGAAAAAAAATAAAAAAATAAAGTTTGGCAGTATGAGAGAGCCAAAAGCAGTGTGAGAAGCACAAAGCCACTGCCAAGAGCAACAAACAAAACCCAGAAATTTCAGTCTTTGCTATGCTTGTTAGTTTTTTGGGTTTTTTTGGCCTATTTCAGGGTGGCATTAAATAGGTCTTAAAATGTCTTGCTGAAACCTCCAGATACTCTGCTCGTATTGCATCTTTAAGCATTTGTTTCAACATATTCATCAAGCAGTCACTCCCACTTCCCTTTTCTTCCAGAGTCTACCCAACGTACGACTTTGCCTGCCCCATTGTGGACAGTCTGGAGGGGGTCACTCATGCTCTCAGGACCACTGAGTACCACGACCGTGACGAGCAGTTCTACTGGATTATTGAAGCTCTTGGCATCAGGAAGCCCTACATCTGGGAGTATGCCAGGCTCAACCTCAACAACACAGTGCTGTCCAAACGGAAACTCACCTGGTTTGTCGACCAGGGATATGTGGACGGGTGGTAAGCTTATTCTGGTTAATATGTCAGGACCTGTGTGCTGTTTTCGCCCTCTATAGCTTTTGTTGTTTTTGACCTTTGCGCCAACTTGTTTTCCAGGGACGATCCTCGCTTCCCTACTGTCAGAGGAGTGTTGAGGAGAGGAATGACTGTGGATGGTCTGAAGCAGTTCATAGCAGCCCAGGTAAGTCCCAGCTGTTACTGAAGGGAGAGACTGCTTCATCACAGCACGGAACTACGGAAACCCGGAGGAGTACATTGGTGGAAAAAAAACAAAATCAGAATTTTCCAAAAATAAAATCAGAAAGTTTGATTAGTCAATAAAATCATTATATTATATTATATTATATTATATTAACAGCATTAAGTTTTGCTTTCCTAATCCATGAGCAGTCATTAATTATTTATATAGGAAGTGAGGTAATCTCATGCTGCTGTGTGAGAGAGGAAAAACTGAAGCCTTTTGAAAACTAGCTGTAGCAACTTATGTCAAAGATTAGAGGAAAATATTATTCGCTTCACTATTAGTCAATAGAAATTGACTAATCAAAATGTTTTTCCTCATCTTTTGTCCTCTCAGGGTGGATCGAGGTCAGTGGTGAACATGGAGTGGGACAAGATCTGGTCCTTCAATAAGAAGGTATCTATTCATATTCATCTTATCTCAGTTTGTGTTGAAGCCTGTCATCGCCTCAAACAAATACTGAAAATAGACTCCCATAATTACACTAACAAAGTTATTTGTCAGTCATTATTATGATCATATATTAATGTTTTACATGGACTCTATGCTGCTCACTGTGGTTGCAGTCTGTCAGTCCTTCAGTTTGCCATTGGCTGGAATATTTATTATTGATATGGTGAAACCTAGATGCTTTAGCTAAATAACATTTCAATTATTGTTCTTTTTTGAACTTAGCAACCTTTTTTGCATTATGATGAAGCAAGCTGATGTTAAAAGCTAAACTGAAACTACCACACAGCCTGTTAGCAGATCACTTATTAGTCTGTGTGCAAGGTAAAAAAAGCGTTATTTTTAGGAGACAAACCTTCTGTCAGGTTTGTCCACAAACCATGAACATACCTGGTTCTGACAGCCTCGGCCTTTACTCTCCATAAATCACCCCTTATGTTTGACAACCAGCATGGCTTCTAGCTGCTTAGCTGTGCTTTTTCTGTTTCATGCTTTTAGCTACCTACATGTCTTTTTCCCCTGCCTGCTCTTCAGCCTCTTCCTCATCTCTTTTATGTGCAGTATCATCTGCATCATCTCACTTTACACATCATCTTAAATATTTTTAACCGTGTTGCTTCCCTTTGTCAGCACTTGCAGCATGATCTTAAAACCGGGTAGAAAAAAAGAGTGCTGTGCCTTTAAAAAATTTCGACTGATAAATTTTAAGCTCAGTTTTAATAAAATTACGTAAAAATTTTGAACGCACAGCGCAAACACGAAGCTCTACTTATTGTTGTGTAAAGATGGCGGTTATATTCCAGCATAGATTGCTTAAAATAAATGCATACACTTGGCTAAACGCATCATGTTTGGTCCACATGCTCCACCTCGGCTCTCTCCAGAAGGTTGATGCTAAAAAAAAAAAGGTTTACAAAATGTCAAACACGCCTTCAGAAATCTGGTTTTCTGTGGGGACTCTTCAAATTTCCACGTCAGTTCATATTATTTATTAAAGTGCTAATTTGCTACCAACTGCATCTCAAAAGACTTTACAGGAACATCAGATCCAATGCAAATCACGTCATCTGCAGTATAATCCAGCCATTTCAGATTCAGATCCATTAAAGTACAGCACAATGTAATTAAAACCTGGGAAAACTCAGTCAACTTCATCTAATCACTGCCCTGCAGGAATCCCTCATCTTAACCAAGCACATGGTGACGGTTGGAGGAAATACTCTGTTTTTTGTTGGGGTTTTTTTGTTTGTTTTTTTATCCCAATGTGTAAATTTTAGAGAGTCGTGTGGTAAATATGAGATGATTGTGATCACTATTGTAGTAATGTGGCACTGTGGGGATTCCTGTTATCATTCAGCTCCAGTGACAGTCTGCCGCCTCTTGCTGGTGTGTTTTTTTTGGAGTTGTACATCTGCTTCTCTGGGATTTTTGTTGCTCAGCTGATATTATTTCACTCTTCACTTCAGCCGCTTTCACTTTAGTTTCTACCATACGCTCTGGCTGCTCTTGTTGTTGTTTTTTTCCAAATTATTTTACTTTGACAATTTGCTGTCGTGTTGCTGAGGAAAAATGAAAAGCTTCGTCAACATCATAGCGTGTTTTTTTTTTGTTTTGTTTTTTTTTTAATGATGTTTGAAGAGGAGTAAAAGGCACAAAATCCGGAAAACAAAACCAGGAACCCGCAAAACCAAGTGAAAAGTACATTATGTGCCAATGTGTCTGCCTCTTTTCCTTTCTCTGTTCCTCCCTCTTTGTACCTGACATTCAACAAACATCTCACTCTTCTGTTTCCAAGCTGCCTGTTAGCTGTCTGAAGGTACTCCTCCACCACGTCCTCCTCTTCTTCCTCATTCTGACCCACCCTGCTTCTGTCATGCGCTGCAGTCGTTCACCAGCCAAACCATCGCAAGCAAATCTTTAGATTCATGTTATGAGCTCCTCCTAGAGATTAATAGTAACAATTATTGACAAGTTTATTGTTTGTCTCAGTTAAACTAAGTGACCTCCCAAACTATTCATCCCTTTGTCGTTCTCCCCATCCATTGTTCATCTTTCACCCTTTGTTCTCGGCTGTTTGGAAACAACCTTTTACATATTTACCCTGCAGCAATGCACATCTTACTAAATTCTAAGATTCTGATTACTCATCTTTGAACTATTTATTAAAATTACAAGGAAATTAATGCACAAACAATGTTGAGATATGAAATACTTTAGCTTTTTATTATGACAGGAAATGGCAAATATAGTTAGAAAATTGTAAATGATTTTGTTGGATAATGTAGATTAAACATTCATCTAATGGCCTGTTTGAAGCTTGTCCTTTCTGAAAACAGCCAGCGTCTTGGATTGATTTTTCTGCTTTGATTGACCCTGACCTGTGGGGAGAAAACAAAAGGCTAACACACTACACCCTAGTGGT
Organism: Brachyrhaphis terrabensis; assembly: GCA_903067065.1. Classification (NCBI taxonomy): domain Eukaryota; kingdom Metazoa; phylum Chordata; class Actinopteri; order Cyprinodontiformes; family Poeciliidae; genus Brachyrhaphis; species Brachyrhaphis terrabensis. The sequence goes on along the minus strand of CAEGAG010267104.1, from coordinate 24,913 downwards.
CCTAAATTACATTGACAATGAACCTCTTCAGTGTGAAAGTTGTTACTGACTGAAGATTTCAAGATAGCCATCTTTGCTCTGACAACAGAGAGTTACAAAGGAGGCTGAATAGAGTAAAGGGCTTAGAAATGCTAACTGCGCCATTCGCTAACAGATCTAATTGCTAACTGTGCTAATTGCTAATACAAGATTCTAAGGGCAATTAACTTTTCAACTTTAAAATGATGTTTTCTTTATTTAAAAGTTTGAGTAGAAGATTGCTTTAACTATAATAAACAATTTTTAGCATTTCTTAAATGGAAACCGAAATTGGCTAAAATTGGTCTAGGTAGGTCAAATCTTAACAAACACCAAAGATGAAGAATCAGTTGCAATACTCTGATTGCTGCTTCTTTAGCGTCTTTTTCATTAAGATCAGCTTCTTTGTCACGTGGTGTGTCCTCCACATTGTTACAGCTAGGTTGTTGGCTGTTTGTGTAAACTTAACCTGGCTGGTTAAATAGGAAAATTTGAACTGAGCCTTAAGTGAACTTAATTGACTCATAAAATCAGTTTTTCTTTATTTTTCTGTTTAGTTGCTCACACTCTGCATTTGTTTCTTTCTGAGTTGGGCACTTTCCTTTGGATTTATTTTACAAATAAACTTTAAGTTCCACCATTTGCTTCTTTGCCCTTTTTATTTGTCAGATTTTATTATTTTTTTTATGTCGATATGTTCATGTTGCTCTTACTGACCGTGGATCTCTTCTCTGTGTTGCCATGTCAGGTTATTGACCCTATAGCTCCCAGGTTCACAGCTCTGTCCAGCTCCTATGTGGTTCCGGTTTCAGTCCCAGAGGCAACAGAGGAGATGAAGGAGGTGGCCAAGCATCCCAAGGTTAGTAGGTTTATTGTCCTTAATCTTCCGTAATTTTGGGAGATGAGCAATTGACCAATATATACATGAGAAAACAATCTTATCTACATCTGCAAAGGTCTTGCTTAGCAAATGTTGTTGCAAAATATAGCAACATTTCACACACAACAAATCTGTTTTTTAAAGATCGGTGATTGGCCAGAAAACTGCAATGGGTGCCCACCTATTCACCTGCATTCAGACTTGAATTGTATTTGATATTTGTAGTTATATAAGGGAGGGGCATTTATAATTATTGCGAAAAATGTCTTGTCATAATACGAATTTTTATTTATTATTGTTGATAAACCATAATTAATGATTTTAAAAAAAACTGACTGTATTTTTTACTATTTATTTCTAATATTTATTGAGAGCATCAACAAATATCTGAATTTGAAAATATGATTAAATGTACTTTGTACAGTTGAGTGACATAAATCACACTTTGTGGCATTTCGAAAGGAACTACTTTTCATGATCAGTACTTGCTGCACCATACAGTTACCTAAAACAATAAGTAATAAATAGTTTATATAATCATAATTAACAGTATCACAAAATATCATGATAAAATTCTATGTCCATATCGTCCTAATTTGTAGTTTTTATTTATTTACTTTTTTTAACCTTTTTGGATGGGACTTTGGCCACTTATTTTCAGTTCAATACTTGACTATTTAAGGTGTTCACTGACTTATAGGAAACCTCACAGAGCTCAATATTAACCCTGCCTACAGAACGAAGAGGTCGGCTTGAAGGAAGTTTGGTACGGACCTCGCGTTCTGATCGAAGGAGCCGACGCCGAGACCTTCGCAGAAGGAGAGACGGTCACTTTCATCAACTGGGGCAACCTTGTCATCACGAAGATCAACAAGTACTGTTCATGTTAACCCCGCATATCCGTGCATGAAAACTGCGTGTCCTTTTCCTCACCTCCTCTCCCGTCACTCAGAGCGTCGGACGGTAAGGTGGCGTCCCTGGAGGCTCGCCTGGACCTGAACAACAAGGACTACAAGAAGACGACAAAGATCACCTGGCTGGCTGAAACCAGCAGCGCCCCTGTGCTGCCTGTCGTCTGCGTCAACTACCAGCATCTCATCACTAAGGCCGTCATCACCAAAGACGACGACTTCAAAGAGTACATCAACAAAAACAGCAAGGTGGGTGTGGAGGGTATGGAGCTCCCTTTTTCTGTTTCTGTTTCTGCAAGCTCTTCTTCTTGACCACCTCTCTCTCTCAGCTGGAGGAGAAGATGCTGGGGGATCCGTGTCTGAAGAGCCTGAAGAAAGGAGACATCATCCAGCTCCAGAGGCGGGGCTTCTACATCTGCGACCAGCCATACGAGCCAATCAGGTGAAAGATGGTTACTGTGACGCTTTGCCACCCTGCTACGACATCCTGCTGTTTTTTTTGGGGAGATGACTGTGTTTCTGTCTGAAGTCCCAACAGCTGCAAGGAGAGTCCCTGTGTTCTCCTCTACATCCCTGACGGACACACCAAGGAGATGCCAACGGCCGGGTCAAAGGACAAAAACAAGAGCCAGGCCTCCAGCAACACAGTGAGTGTTTTAGGAGAAGAATCTTCAGGTTCTCATTTAAACTCTGCTTGATGTGTAGGGAAGAAAAAAACATCGCCAGGCACTAGCGATGTATTGTAAAACTGGACCAACCAGTTCTTCCAAGATAAGCAGGAAAGGCTGAAACTTACAGACGTCATTCACGTATCTTTGACGTCACTCCTAGTAAACGTTGCGAAATGAAACTGTAGAATAGAAAAAAACTAACAGCCTTTATTGTCACACAAAGAGGAAATTCAGATGTAACATCACCAATGGATATAGAAAAGTTCACACAAAAAGTTCTAATAATAAATAAAAAATAATAAAAAAAAACAAGATTACTGTAACAACAATAACTGTATACTGTACAAGATTCTAACAAGAAATACTGTGCAGTTCTTAGAAATAGGCATTTTGAACATGTACATGAGTATTAAACATTTAAAAAAAAGTGAGACTATTCTCACCTTTTGTTTTTCTGCACATCTGAAGAAAAACATGTGAAACAACTTTTTAAAATGAGTAAGAAGTGAAGCAGAAAGACATGCATGAATGAATATAGATAAAATGCCGTGTATAAGCAAATATTATGTATTCCTTTCCCAAGCAACCGTTCAGATCTGTCAGTGATGAAAATGTAGCCTCACTGCCACTGACGACACGCAGAAGAAGCTCTGAATCTGTTAATGTGTCAGAAAACTGAATTAAAAAAAAAATTTCATTCATTAAGCTTTTTGAGTTCAGGAAAATATGTAATTTCTATGCTAGGTTTTTTTTTTTTTTTTTATAAACATGTCGTCTGACCAATTTGTACAAAAAAACAGAACCTCATAATTTCTCTGAAAAAAGTATGGTGAATTAATTTCCTGTTTTATGTCTTGGTTTCTTAGCCTGCTAAGGTTTCCAAAGCTCCTTCCAGTTCTGTCTCTACTCCTTCCCCGACTCCCGCCTCAACCTCAGCAGCTGACCTTTTCTCAAGCGTCGTAGCTCAAGGTGAAACTGTCCGCAACCTAAAGGCTGCTAAAGCCTCCAAGGAGGAAGTCGATAAGGCCGTCCAGCAGCTCCTCTCTCTGAAGGTATTCCTGCTTTGCCTGAAAGAACTGGAAGTGATGGAGTCATATAAAATGGCTACATCTCAACTTTTTAACCAACTCTGATGCAGGCTCAGTTTAAACAGCAGACAGGTGTAGACTACAAGCCAGGCATGGCTCCACCCACCTCCGCTCCATCCACTCCCACTGCATCTGCCCCAACAGCGCCGGCGACAGAGGCCACCTCCTGTCCGTACACCCGTGTTTCCCAGCAGGGGGAGCTGGTGAGGAAACTGAAAGCAGAGAAAGCACCGAAGGTACGAAACATTAATTATTAACCCACTATAATTTGTCTGTCTGTCACCGCTCACCCCACCGATCATTTATTCCACCCAGACGGATTTGTCCTGCGTTTTCCTCATTGCATGTTCAGCCGTCAAGTCACTGGTTTCATCTTTTTCTGCTCGTTCCTCAACTCTTCCGCCGCCGTTCATCTCTCTGTCGCGTTTGCATGAGAGTGAAGTTGAGTCGTGAACAGCCATAACTTTAAATCCCATTATTGATGGTACCAGGACCAGATTGATGCTGCAGTGAAGCAGCTCCTGGCTCTCAAGGCGGAGTTCAAAGCGATAACTGGTCAGGATTACAAACCGGGGATGGGCGCGGCCTCTTCCTCCGTCACCACCACTATGACCTCCTCCTCCTCTTCTTCCTCCTCTTCATCGTCCTCCTCTTCTTCTACTGGCCTGTATGAGCGTGTCGCACTTCAGGGGGAAGTTGTGAGGAAACTGAAGTCTGAAAAAGCCCCCAAGGTATTCAGAGAGACAGTACTGAATTTTGTATCAAATAACATGGATAAAGCATGCTTCAGAGACGTTTCCATAGGAACAAAAACAAACATAACTTGCATCCAACAATTTGTTTTTACAGGCAGAATCAACAATCCATGTATTGATGCTGTCGGAAGTTGATTCTATAATTTCTAAAGTGGGATTAGAGAATAAATGTCTATCATTATAATTTCTCATGAGAAGCGGCTTTGTTTTTAGTATGTTCGGGTTTTTGCTTCATCTTAATAAAATCCCTGTCCCAACGGATACAAATGTGTTTCACAGGGAGTCAGTGCATCCTTAAAATGTCCTAAATTCATTACAGAAATGTAAGTGGGCCTTAAATACATTAATGACAGATCCTAACTTTTGTTGTGACAGGACTATTTAATCTTAGATTCTCACGTAGTAGTTTTTTCACGCAGGACTTTTCTGTCAGGCATTGGTTTGAGTCCCGTGCCTGTGACTCGAGGCAGTTACAGCTGCCACTAACTAGCTGATAATATGCCCTTGCTAGCTAGCTTTTTGCATCGAAGTGCAAATTTATCACCAGTTAGCTGGACGACGTATGTAAATGACTTCCAATGCACATGTGTGCCTGTTGATAAAGTGCCTTATCACGATATTTGGTATGAATTGGTTATAGAAACTCAATTGAAATGGATAACAACTCAGTAATGATGTTTCCAAATAAAATCCTTGAACCAGACACGCAGTTTGAGACAGACAAATATGTGGAACTGAAGTTTGTTCATCGGCGTTTCTGCAGGACAAGATTGATGCAGCGGTGAAACAGCTGCTCGCCCTGAAAGAAGAGTACAAACAGGCCACAGGGCAGGACTATAAGCCAGGAGGAGGCCCCGCCCCCAGCCCCGCCCAGAAGACCGCTGCCCCGACCCAGAACAGCACCAGCCCCGCTCCCGCCACCGCCGGCCTCTATGGGAAGGTAGCTGAACAAGGAGAGCTGGTCAGGAAGCTGAAGACTGAAAAAGCGCCTAAAGTAAGATTCACCCTCCTTTAATCAACGCAGACAGTAACGCTCGAACTGTTTGACATTTTGTGACGTCAGAGCCACAAACGCAAATCAGTGAAGATTTTATTTGATTAGCAATGACCAAGACGAAGTGATGAGGAATTAAAGGGGAAGGAAAATGATGCATGCTTTTAAAAATGTGGAGAAATAAATACCGTATATAAAGTTGCAGCATGCATATTTTTCTGCATTACTTTATTTGAGTCTTATTTGAGTCAAATAAGTGATTCATTAATTAAAATCATTAATCAATTAATCGGATACAAAAAAACAGACACATTCTCCAGAATTCTCACGTAAGTCTATCAGAGTATTAGAAATGCATTAAAAGATACAAATAAAATAAAATTATATTGCATAAAATACAATAAAAGCATTTCATTGATGTACGCTTAATCATTTGTAGCAATGGAAACATCTGCAGCTAAAAAGATATTTAAAATCTCAGCCCTTTCTGCTTGACTTAACATCAATACAGTGAAGAGCTAATCTGTATATTTTTTGGATTATCCAACTAATTGGATAACGAAAGGTACTTAATAGTGCCTTTTTTTTTTTTTTTTTTTTTTTACAGAATATTAAGCATTTATTAAAAAAAATTTGAGTACCGATACATATGGTAGATGCAGATTGAAACTTTCTTCCAATCAGGCGAAAACTACGACCCACAAAATTAACACCTTCTCATAAAAACATTAGAAACAACACAAAGTATTCATCTTTTAGTGCTAAATACAAATAAAGAGTGACCTGAAACATGTGGGGGATTTTTTGAGAAAACAGACTAATCCCAAAATGCACAAAAGATTGTTTTAATTTTGGATCTACAATGATTTACATATTAATTTCTTCCAAAGAAAATAATATTTTACTTGTTTAAACTAAATATTTCAGGACAAAAATTCAAATGAAAGTTTCTTGTAATTGTAGTCTTTAATTTTTTGGCCTGCCAGAAATGTCGCGTTGACTTTGACCCAAGTTGCTAGAAGTTTGGACAGCGCTGCTAAGCCTGTAATGTTTTGTCAGGATCAGGTGGATGCTGCTGTGAAGCAGCTGCTGGCTCTGAAGGGAGAGTACAAGCAGCAGACTGGACAGGAGTATAAACCAGACCTACAGGCCGGTGCTGCCTCCACCCAGTCCAGCACACCACCGCAGGCTCAGGAACTCTACACACAGGTGGCCCAGCAGGGGGAGCTGGTGAGGAAACTGAAGACGGAGAAGGCCGCTAAGGTAAGACAGCCACCGGTTGTTTTCACAGCCAAATTAAAGGAAATGAGAAATTGTAACGCTGCTGCCACATTTTAGGAGCAGGTGGATGAAGCTGTGAAGACTCTGCTGGACCTGAAGGGGAAGTACAAGTCTCTGACCGGAGAGGACTACAAACCGGTGACTGCTGCTGGAGCCAGTGGAGGAGAGGACAAGAACCGCAAGGAGAGGGAGAACAAGTCGGAGAAACAGGGAGGAGGAGGAGGAGGGAAGAAGGGAAAAGGAGATAGGGGAGGTCAAGGAAAGGAGTCGTCAGGAGGCGGAGGGGGTGGAGGAGAGAGCCAAGGCCCCAAGAAGCAGACACGGTGAGAGGCCAAACGACGACGGGAGGAAGACGAAGCTGTAGCAGCCGTCTTCTGTTTCAGCTTCAAAACGCGTTCGAGATAAACCTGAACTTCACACTGGAGAGCTTTGATCTGAGTTTAGCTACATTCTGGTTTAAATATGTTACTTTTTAGGACAACGAGGAACAAAATGTTCTTTTTACTTTTCATATCTACTGGTGCTGCTGCCTCGCTGTTTTCAACAGAAATCATTGTGGTTTAGGGAAATGGACATGCACCAGACACACTGCTGGTCCAAAGCTGTTTGTTCTCCTGGCTGTCTGTAATTATGCGGCAGTGAAGTTGGAAGGTGTCGGCCAATAAAAAGCCTGAATGCTGAGTCACTTTGTTGGTCCTGAGCGTGGTGTTGGTATGAATGGGTTTAGAGCAGTGCCGGTGTGTGTAAACGATGACACAAGACGGATCTGTTGAGAAAAGCCACGCCGCTGTGAGTCAGCCACTCTGGAGGGATTTTCTGTCGGTGGTGAGTCAGAACGGTTTCAGCCCGAACCTGCATCGTCCTTGCTTGCTGCCTGCTGTCAGCCTCCAGATTACAGGCTTTGTTGTCTTCCTGCGCTACTAATTCTGGATCGTCTCAGTGCAGACGCACCGATCAGATTTAGATTTCCCATCTTTTTTTAAGTTCCAACCTGCAGCCAGGTCCAATTTCTCCTAAAGAACTACGATGGTCAACAGCAGTCAAAGCTCCATTTTTCCAGCTTTCTTACCATGAGTTGTCATTATTTATATTACAAGCAGAGGCAACGTCACACTGTGTGAGAGAATACTCTGTTTTGCAGTGGGTTTCACTATTATTTAAAGACTAAATTATTACAGAGGTAATATTTTTAAATTGGCGTTACCATGCTATGCTAATAATTCAGTTCCTACAGAACTTTGCAGTTTTTGTGATTTAAAAAATTAAAAATCACTTCTTTAGAAACATTTTCAAGAAACCTAGCATAAAATCTAATGAACAAGAGTTTGGTGTAGGGTGGTAATGGTTATAGGATGAAGAAACTGTTTTTAAGACGTGACAAGTAAAAAAAAAACAATTTGTTCCTCAAAAACTGCTAAAAAAAATGACAGACTTGTTTTATTTTGTCAGTTTGCTGCCGATGACTAATTTGCTGTGAGTGGCGTTGTTTTCTGGACTGAAAAGTGCATCATGGGGTTGCTTACTGTAATCCACATGTAAAAGTATGTGTGTGTGTTTAATCCAGTAATCACAGCCTTTAATCTAACAAATAAACTATTCCTTAAAAATGTAATAATCGACAGAAAGTACTGTGTATAATTTTTTTAAAAGCTTTTCTTTTTCCCCCTCAGGTTGGGTTTGGAAGCCAAAAAAGAGGAAAACCTTGCAGATTGGTACTCTCAGGTGAGTCATTCTCACTCCACAGTACTTTCAATCTGCTTGAATAAAAGTCCAAAATATCCAGAATGTATGTCTTTTCTTTTTTTTGGGTTGCCCTTTCAGGTCATCACCAAGGCGGAGATGATCGAGTATTACGACGTGAGCGGCTGCTACGTGCTGCGGCCATGGGCCTTCTCCATCTGGGAGGCAATTAAAGACTTCTTTGACAAGGAAATTAAGAAGTTGGGCGTAGAGAACTGCTACTTCCCCATGTTTGTCTCCCAAGCTGCCTTGGAGAAGGAAAAGTCTCACATTGCAGATTTCGCGCCCGAGGTAAGTCGACACACCAGTATTCTTACTTGAAACGGACTCTGTGAAGATGATTGGCAAATGTAACGTGGATTAGGATTGTTGTATTGTCCCTTTAGTGCAGTTATGATGCTTAATGTGCCTATAATCACTGTGGTTGGTTGTTGTCAGGTTGCCTGGGTAACCCGTTCAGGAAAAACCGAGCTGGCTGAGCCCATCGCTGTCAGACCCACCAGTGAGACAGGTTTGTCCAACCACCTTCTATTTGACTTGTTCCAGATTTTTACATTTGCATTTCTTATGGTAAATTAAATAAATTCAGAATTATAGATGCAACTTAAGTAAAAAAAAAAAGAAAAACAGAAATGAAGAATATAAACACAAGAATAAGACAAAGATGAGCTGCAAAAGGTGTTGCATTAGGTGGAACTATAGCTCAACATTTCAATAGATTGAGCCAATGAATCTTGGTAATAAGATACAAACTAGAATCGAGTTTTATTTTTGTTCATTTCACAAAATGAACAAAAATATGTTTCATTTCACATAAACATTCTAAATTATATCCTGTCATATTGTTTGTTATATTTCCCCCCCTGTTACTCAAGTGTTTGAAAAATAAGTTTATCCTTAAAGGGGCAGTTTTATGTAAAATTGACTTTTTTGTGCTTCACATCATGTTATAATGTCATTTCCATTCAAATACCTACCTGGAGTGTTGCATTGACTCTTCCTGGCATGTCTGAAAAATCCGTTAATCTCCACGGCAACCATTCAGCTGCACAAAATGCCTGAATGGTCCACCTTTGAGCCGCAGCTCGTCCTCGGAGCTGAAGTTTCCAAGTTTTCGAGCTTCCACCTCACAAAGCAGCCCTCTCCTGCCAGTCAGCTCCTTCAGACTAGCCAGCAGTAATTAGCAACACCTGTTGGAACTGCACATCTGCTGATGTAGCTAAGAAGTAGCTCATTATAGGAGCTACTTCCTATAATAAACTCAACGTTCTCAGTGAAACGTTGGTAAAAACTTTGTTAAGGGTTAATAAAGGAGCCATGTTGTGTTGACTTCCTGAAGGCGGAGTTTCAGAAAGAGCAGGAGATCCTTAAAGAAACAGAGGCTCAATTTCAAGGCATTAAATTACGTCAAATTTCTGCATATATAGCATTTTTATTTTACTGTGCTATAAAATGACACTGTGTCTGAAAAACACATAATAACGCCCCCTTTAATTATTTTCCAATTTTGCAAATATCTACAGCTTTCTACAACGCTGATTCTGAAGAAGTTCCATGTTTTTAATGAACCCGCTGCTGTGTTGATACTGGATTTATGTTCCCTTTTTTTCATATCAGTGATGTATCCGGCCTACGCTAAATGGGTTCAGTCCCACAGGGATCTGCCGATCAAACTCAACCAGTGGTGCAACGTTGTGGTTAGTAAATAAAATTCTCCCATTCCCTTTCTCTACGTAAGAATTACAAGTAGATTAGTGCACAGATCTTTGCTTTTTTTTTTTTAAACTCTTCATCATGTCTCATAATCTCAGAGGTGGGAGTTCAAACACCCGCAGCCCTTCCTCAGGACGCGAGAGTTCCTGTGGCAAGAGGGACACACTGCGTTTGCCACAAAGGAGGAGGCAGCTGAGGAGGTACCACACCTGCACACCTCCTTATCCACTCCATCCTGTAGAGATTGATTGATTGATTTTTTCTTTGGTTGTCCATGTATAGGTTTTGCAGATCCTGGATCTGTATGCCAGGGTGTATGAAGAGCTGATGGCCATCCCAGTGGTGAAGGGGAGGAAGACCGAGAAGGAGAAGTTTGCCGGAGGAGATTACACCACCACGGTGGAGGCGTTCATCTCCGCCAGCCACCGAGCCATTCAGGTAGTGATAATATTAATAATGCACTTATTTGATTGCCACCTTTCAGAACCGCTCTTTACATTACAGAGAAAACTCCAAATTCATGAAATACACAGCACAAATAGAAGTGCAATCAAACATCAGGAAACACAGTGTTTTGCACTTCTATTTGTGCTGTGTGTCTGACCCTTTCATTCCATCTCTTTAAGAATGAAAATGTAAAATTATTCATAGAAATATAAAACGACGCATTTCCCAGAAAATGTCAGATTATAAATGCATGACATTTTTAGTTTTATGGCAGCTGAATGAACTTCTCGGAACCCCAGGATAAGATCACATTGATAAATGCGATACATTTTGGGTGATGGGAAGGACAGAAATAAGGAGTACAAGGACAACATTTTAAGCTATTTATTCCTTCAGTTGCCTTGGGGAATGTCTCTGGGAAATAAATAATGATGGGAATAGAGTGCTGACAGGGACACAGTGGGGAATATCAGGAGTGGATAATGCGTTTCCCAGACATGGCTCATTCCTCTCCTACTGCGTATTTATGCATTCTGGAAACCATTTCAACTCCCCATGGTGAATCGTGAAGTATTTATCAATATTTCTCTAATCTCCACAGGGTGCTACATCCCACCATCTGGGTCAGAACTTCTCCAAGATGTTTGAGATTGCGTTCGAGGACCCCAAGAAGCCGGGCGAGAAGCAGCTGGCCTTCCAGAACTCCTGGGGCATCACAACCAGGACCATCGGAGTGCTCACCATGGTTCATGGGGACAACATGGGACTCGTCCTTCCACCCAGGGTGGCCTGCCTGCAGGTACGCTCACACGGATACAAAACGCACTCTAGACATCTACATTATTTAGCAACTGTTCAGACAAAACAAACGAACAAAAAAGATCTGAATCGACCTGAAAACTGCCATCAGCGCACCCCTTCGCTCACATAGACACAAAATGCCCTCGAAACGTCAACCTTTTCAGACTCCTAAAATAAAATATGCTAAATGTTCTCCTGTTTTCAGGTTGTCATTATTCCATGTGGGATCACTGCGTCCCTGTCGGAGCAGGATAAGGAGGCCCTGTTGGCTCAGTGCTCCAAATACTTGAGCAGGCTGCTGGACGCCGGTGTCAGGGTGAAGAGCGACACCCGAGACAACTACTCTCCAGGATGGAAGTTCAACCACTGGGAGCTAAAGGTCTTCCTTCCTTCTGTGTAGATTTTTAACTCGAGGGTGAAACCCCCCCCCATAAAATCAAGTATACATTCTGGAAAGTGTAAATGATCGAGTCGTTGAATATTTTACAAGGTGAACCTCTTCTAATTGCGTTCTGCTGGTGTTTAATTTTTTATTTTTTTCCTGTTTGTTTCATGTAGGGAGTCCCCATCCGTCTGGAAGTGGGGCCCAAAGACATGCAGCAGAAGCAGTGTGTCGCAGTGAGGAGAGACACGGGCGCCAAGGTGACGATCCCAGAGGCCGAGGTGGAGAAAAGAATGCTGGGCATGTTGGAGGACATCCAGAACAACCTGTTCAAGAAGTAAGCAGCACGGTGTGGATCAAGCTTTCACCTGAACATGATGGCACAGTGTTGTTGTAGTGTTAATCTGTGCTCTGGGCCCAAAAAACGAATAACTCTGCCTGCTAGGAGTGAAATATTTCAACAGTAGAAGATGATTAATATTCATAAAAATGTCTTTAATGTGACTGTCAGAGCTTCAGACGACCTGAAGTCTCACATGGTGGCTGTAGACACGATGGAGGCGTTCCAGAAAGAGTTGGACCAGGGCAAGGTGAGTTCCTCTGTTCTTACCACAGGTTCTGCTTTGGCTCCACGGCTTTTAGGCTGCATGGACTAAATGAGTTCTACTTAGGCTCTTTCTAAGAAGACTGCATTCTCAGATATTACTTCTTGTCTATCCATCTATTCCATTCATTGGTTCTTCCGTTCACCATCCGTCCATTTGTCTTTCCATTTATCCACTCCTTTTTTTCTTCCCTTCCCACCCTAGCCTTACTTTTTCAGGTTACAAAATCAAGCATTTTAAAGTCCCTTGAAAATCAGACTAAACTAGAATGACATTCTAGCGGTCATTCTAGATCAGCTAGAATGACAATAATTATTTCTATTTGCTAATGCTAAATGCCAGAAAATTTAGTGAGGACGTTTTTTTAGATTTAGATTTTTTTGTAACCTCCAAGATTAATTATTGTTGGAATAGACTCTCATTCAAATTTTCACAACAGTGTATTGTGTTTAAGCATTTAATTATTTTTAAGGTTGTCTTATTTTTTGTGTGATGGTTTGTTAGTGTTTTGTTCTCGGACCGGTCAAGTTTATAGTGCATATCCCACATCCGAGCAAACAATCAGGGATTCATCTGTGTTTTTTCCACAGATTGTTCAGATTCCTTTCTGTGGAGGAACTGAGTGTGAGGACTGGATCAAGAAGATCACTGCCAAGTACGGCCGACATTTAAAACATTTTGTGTGTATATCAAGAACTTAGTCGATTTCTGATGGATCATTTACTGATTATTATGATTTATTTTTTCAACAGGGACCAGGACCTGGAGCCCGGAGCTCCGTCAATGGGAGCTAAAAGCCTGTGCATCCCCTTCTCTCCCATTAAAACCCTTCAGCCAGGTCAGATGTGCGTCAGCGGCAAGGAGCCTGCACAGTTCTACACTTTGTTCGGACGCAGCTACTAAACGTCTGCTCCTTCAAAATGGCTTCCTGCTAGAAAAAGGGCTGCCCCACGTTCTCTAACATGTCTAGCTTAAGTGACTTATGAGTTTCAAATTTAAAATATGTATGTTTATTTTATTTTTTTTTTCTACATGTTGTGAGATGATCGAAGGGAAATTAGGGGTCTAGAAATTGTTTAGTTTTGGAATTTAGTTATAATCCTTTAAAGCAAAGGCAGTCCTGGTCACGGCCCAGGCTTTCTAACAGGCAGAATGGTTGCTCTCTCTGAGGTATTTTCTAGAATAAAACTGTAATCAGTGGCATAGTTTTGGTCATAACTTCTCTGTCTATTTGGTTTGGGGTTTTCGAAATCTGGACAACACTGAAAAAGGCAAGTAGCAATGAAATTTTACTCTCTACTTCTATCAGAGGAAAAGCCTGCCAACTCTCACTCACGGATGAACTGTCTCACGTGAGTATTAAGACTTGCAGTGGGTGTGTAATTCTCACAGGTGTGTCAGCTTTGTTGTTTGTCCAGTTCCATCATGTTGGCTCATTGTGATCTTCTGAAGCCTACAGAATGTGTAGCTATGGTGAAATAACAATATGGTGTAAAGTCAATGAAGTCGCTGCCTACCACTTTTATCCCAAATATCTTTGCAGTCTGTACAATAAACCAATTTCCACTGCAAACTGGCCTGTGCTGTTTGAATTGGGGTTCATCTTAATGGGACCTATGATTGTATTAGAAAACCAAAACAGATTAAATAGCTGATTATAATAATCTAAAATTTTGAAATTATAAACTTGTACAAAATGGCATTAAATTGGGAAACAGAAAAGTCCCGAATCTTGAAAAGCACAATTTTGTACATCAACAAATGTACAATATTTGTGCTATGTATTGAGTATTGATGGTTTTTGATGTGGACAATGCTGTATGGCTTCTTAACCAGGGCTGCACTTAAAGAAACTTATCTGTGAATTATTGGATATGTAAAAGTGCAGTTTGAATGCCTTGTTTGCATTAGCCTACCTTCAGTTTTAGACAAAATGAAAACAAATAGTCTGGCTATACATGGCAAACACTCCACCCTGATGAAGAATGCTGTATCTATCAAAGTCGTTAATATTAATGTCAGAGTTTTTTGTAGAATTTTTCCATTTATTTTACAACCTTTTTCAAATTCAGTTACGTACACATATATTTTAGAAGGAATGTGTAATTCGGCATTTAAAAATTAGCATGGTTACGGAGTCTTTTATTTTAAAAAGCCTATACCGGAAGTTATTGTACAAACTTCCAGTTGGATGGCTCTGCTTCCCCTGTCGCTGTCAGTCCAGTAAAGCTGCTCTGAGGTCCTGGTTGTGAAAATGGGCGACACCGGTTTGTCAGACGAGGCGGCGGCCGCAGCTTGTAAAGATGGAGACCCTTTAACTAAGGTAAGCAGCCTGGCGGCCCTGTGTGCGTTAGAATAAGCCAGAAACGGCCAAACCCAATAGGCCGAACACTTCCTGGCAGGTTAATCTGCTGCTCCTATTATCGGACTGATTTTCTTTCATAACTTTTTAAGACGGGTAATTCTCGAAGATGAAATTGAATTTGATTTATTTGAATATGATTGGCAAAGCTTCCGATATCTGCTGTAAATCGTCACATTTCTAACTGTTAAAGTTCTTAGCAGAGGCTGCTACAGGCTAACTTGAAGCTGAATTTGGCGAAACCGCAACATTTTTGGAAGTCTTGACATCTGTGAGCGCGAGCGCGTCAGGTGAGAAACAGCACGAGAGAGTTGCCTGACCAGCGCAACGACCAAATGTACGGTCCTAGACTGGTTTAGGAAGCAGAGAGCGTCCTGCTGAAGAGAGGAGACATGGAAAAGACGAGAGTTGACTTGACTCTGCACAAGAACAAGTCTGCACACGCTGCAGGTTATTTAGCCTTCCACTTTAATCCTTGGAAGTAGTATTGCATGTTCAAAATATCTTCAAAACCAATGAGTAGAAACACCAGCAATTGCACGATTTTGAGGTGTCACTTATTTTCAAAATGAAACTTCCCCTTTAGCGTAGCTCGTTCTGTTGTAAACTTTGACCTGTCTGAATAAAATGCAGCTGTAAATAGTTACTTTACCTTTTAAAAGTATTTCATTTTGTCGCACTGCAGCCACAAAGGTGAGCTTATTTTGTTGGCATTTTATATGATTGGTCCACACACAGTGGTTATAAAGAAGAGTGCAACATTTTGAAATGGGTTTGCAAAGAAAAGTGTGATGGGTGAGTATTTTGGGATGCATCTCCACCAATGACATTTCTAACGTCTTGCCAACTGTCCCTAGTTGAATTTAGGTCTGTACTTTGACTGGACCATTCAAACAAGTGAGATTTTCAAACATTGGAATATCGCTTTATAACCAAGTGGCTGAAAACAAATTAAAGTCACACTTGCAAAGGGGAAAAAGGGAAATCCTTTAACCTTTGTGTTTGGTCTATCACTGAAAATAATAAATTAAACAAATAAAGATTTTTATTTGTAACTTGAGAAAATGTAGAGAAGTCCTATGGCTTGCACTGTACAGTTAGCCATAGCTTCATTGAGTTTTTTTCCACCATGAACGGTTGAACGTAGAGAAAGAAGGGAGCAGGAAAGAGGAGAACGTGGCTAGCTGCAGAGATAACACCCATCTGTGAAACCCAGACGTGGACAGCAGAGGTTTTCAGGGTCAAAAGACTCAGGCAACTTGTTGTGTTCGACACAGGCGGACTTGTACATGTATAATGAGATTATATTTAATTTTATTAGCTTTGTCTGAAGCGTGCTCATTTATCCAGAGAACTTCGATCTGCAACACAAGCAGCATTCATGTGGTGGTATTATCTGTTGATGGCCAGAAAGCGGCTTCAGTCACTTGACCACTTACCACCAACCAAACCAGAATTTGGACACAACAACCCTGAAGGCAGTCAGCACAAACCCTATTAATATAAACTGATGGACTTTGATACAGCATGGAGCCTTAGATAATTGTTTTAAATAAATGTTTTATTGTCTTTTCTTTTTGTCAGTCACATAATTTAAACAGAATCTCTAGACCATTTGAATTCAAAATAGTTTTGAATCGAATCACTAGACACTAGTTTTTATTCAAATTGATGTCCAGTGATTATAGCAGACATTAAAAAAAGGAAAGAAATGTAAAAATTTAATGTTAGCCAAATAGTGCAGTGCTGATATTCCTTGTATTTGTCTCGCACTTTGTCACTTTAAAAGCACAAACGGTGCATTTTATTGCCGTTTGTAGTTGTTGCAGTGATGTATTTCTGTGTTTAAAGTTGTGTTGTTTTGTGTCTGTGCTCAGGACTTTATGATGCAGCAAACTATGTTGAGGGTGAAGGATCCGGCTAAATCCCTGGATTTCTACACCAGGATCCTAGGCATGACGTGAGTTTGAGTCTCTAAGCTGTTGAATTTGAACGTTACAGAAAAAGAATGAAAAAACTACCTTGCAAAGAGGAAACAGATGATCCTCTCTGAACTTTGCTAAAAGCTTACTTGTTTTTTTTTTGTACAGTTTTTGGCTTATGAACTGTGACTACCAGACTTGAAGCTCTGTGAAAAGGTTCCCTCTGGTGTGCCATCTGTTGCAGGCTACTGCAGAAGTTTGACTTTCCCTCCATGCGTTTCACGCTCTTCTTCCTGGGCTACGAGGACAAGAAGGAGATTCCTGCCGACGTGAAGGAAAGGACAGCCTGGACTTTTTCAAGGAGAGCCACCATCGAGCTGACACAGTAAGGAAGGACGCTGTGCAGGTGACGCCTGTCAACAGCCATCAACACTGACTCCTGGTTCACTGCCATCTAATATGTGACTCTTATTATACTGTATTTATCTGGCAAATGATTATTAATTTGGCACCAATGACTCGACTATTCATAACCGCAGACCAGGTTTATAATGGTTTGGTTTTTTTTATTATGGTTTAGTTGAATTTCAATGTAACGTTTTGTTTGTCTAATTCAGTAGTTTTAGTTTGTTTCATACTTTGGCTAATTTTTAAAGTGCAGAATTCAAAAGGTCTGAGTGTCATATTGTGATTATGTATATTTGATTGGGTAATTAAAACTCAACAGAAGATAAATTTTTGACCAACCATCTAACTCTGGTGTTTTCTCCCAACTTTTGCTGTCACCATTTTGTGGATTAATGTAAATGGAGAGCCGGAAATTGCCGACAGCTAAACACAGAAACTAAGAATATTATATCTATAATTTAAATATGTTTTAGTTAGTTTTTAGAAGTGTGCGAGATAGTTGCAGTTAATTATACATTTTTCCTCATTAATTACCGTTTTTATTTATTTCAGTTAACAAAAATGTTTCTCAATTTCAGTTTTTGTTAACCATAATGACCTTGGTCTGTCAGTCAGCTGTCTCTCATGGCACAACAAAATGGAATCGACTAATTTTTCAGACCCTTGTTGAGATAAATTGCATCATTTTCATATCCACGTCTCTAAATTTGCATATTGCAAATTTGTTAAAAATAAAAAAAAACTGTTGAGAACCAGGTATTATTTTCCTTTCACTTCCCAATTCTGCACTTACAAAATCTTACCAAGTTTTTTTTGGTCTAGTTTCTAGTCCAAACATCTTAGTCCACTTGAAATAAGACAGAACTAATTTACAAGTAACTTTTCAGCAGGACATAGCAGCTTGTTTTAAGTTAATAAAAAGTCCAGTTCCATTGGCAGATAAATTCTCTTATAGCAAAGCATTTTTCCCATGTTATCTTGTTGAAATGTTAATTTAGTTTTGTTTCATGTGTACTATGTTTGTACTAGAAACTAGAGCAGAAATACTTGGTAGCTGGTTTACTTGCGGTATATTCTCTCTCTATCTTGTCTTCCCTCATGGACTTGTCCTCTTGTCTTTTGTGTCTCTCAGTAACTGGGGTTCAGAGTCTGATGACAGCCAATCTTATCACAATGGAAACTCTGACCCACGTGGATTTGGTAAATTTGTTTCCTGTTTTTACAATAAGCGTAGTATTAATTAAATATATGCACTCCTGTCAGTTCACTTTTATTAAGGCAGCTATATTTCTATTAGTTATTAGCTAAGATTTGGAAACATTTCTAACGTCACTGTGCATTAGAAATGAATGGTCTCTCTTTGAATTGCTTATAGGACACATTGGTATCGCAGTTCCTGATGTTCATGCAGCTTGTAAGATGTTTAAGGAGCAAGGAGTAACATTTGTCAAGAAGCCAGATGACGGTAAGATGGGTTGGGAGAAAAACAAAATCTGTGTAGTCTTCATGGACCTACAGTAAATATTTAAAGCTCTCATTAACTTTTTTATGAGGTACAGATTTTTGAAGTCAACTCCCTGCTCCCAATGTTTCTCCATCAGGTAAAATGAAAGGCTTGGCCTTCATCCAGGACCCTGACGGATACTGGATTGAGATCCTGAGTCCCAACAACATGGTGTCCATCACCTCCTAGAGCCCAACCGCGTCCCTCCTGCTGCGCTGCATCAGGCCTGGACTGCTGTGGTTTCACCAGGAGAACACAATGTCATTAAGCAACACAGGTGGAAGAGCTGTGAGCCAGTGGGAACATTTGCCCTTTGTCAATAAGAATAAGGGTAACCCCTCATGGCCTGGGCTAATAATGGACACCTGACATGCAGACACACAACTTACTGCAACAAATAGTTCTCTACTTTGTATAGCTGTCGCTTTTGTTTAACATCATCATGTCTGACGCTGAAACAGTTGATTTACTGTGAAATAAATTTAAAAGCCACAGCTTAAACCATGGATTTCTACAATTATTTCTGTGATTTAGAAGCCAAAAAGTAATGTGTGTGTGTGTCTTAGTCTTTGGTCGGACTAAAATGACTCTGTTGAGCTTCAACATGTTGAGAAATAACTTGTAGCTCATTCTCAACAGCATTCATAAATAAGAAAACAAAGTATAGGTGGGTAATATAAATTATTTCAGTTCTCAAAACCACATACACAAAAAAAACTCGTAAAAACAAACACAGGGTCAGCGAGGCCCCGCCAGACCGCACAGGGTGATAAGCTGGGAAAATTTAAGAAATTGATTAGAAACTGATGCTAATTTTGCACATTCTGAGCTTTGAAGATTAAAATACCTCACTTACTTCACTAGACATCAGCACAAACCTCAGAAGATGAACTTTTCTTTTTGATGAAACCATTGATGTTTTCCAGTTTCTACTGAAGTAGAGCAAACTAAATTCTTCCCACATCTCCAGATGTTACACGGTTTAATCTTCATTTTAAGGTAATTCTTAAGGGTTTTGCTCAAAAACTGTATCTTTCTCCACAGCTGGTTAATGTGTGAAACCTTTCAGCGGAAGTAAATAGGTTTGTGTTTTCTTAGTTTGTTTGAACTACTTGGAGACCGGGCCGACTGACTGATGGACCTGTTTATTCTTTTAATCATAAGAGATTTAAAAAAAAAGGCCTAAAATATATTTAATGTCTTTTACAAGAAATAATCCAAACATTTGTGTGGTACTTATCCTTTCAGGATTTAGTTAGAAAGTGATCTGGGATTTCAGTCAAGATGAAACAGGTCACCTCCATGCCACTAGAGGGTGCTCTTAACCAAGTTGTGGCTCAGTAAACTGATCAGCCGAAGTTTTATCCATCCATCGTTTTACACTGATTGTTTCAGG
Source organism: Brachyrhaphis terrabensis (assembly GCA_903067065.1). NCBI lineage: Eukaryota > Metazoa > Chordata > Actinopteri > Cyprinodontiformes > Poeciliidae > Brachyrhaphis > Brachyrhaphis terrabensis. The sequence goes on along the minus strand of CAEGAG010267104.1, from coordinate 5,035 downwards.
TTTTCTATTTAAAGCCTGTAGAAATATCTGCAGTATCTATAGTTCCCAAATGGTTTAAGAGCTCTGGATAATGTTAAGAACATTTTTGCAGAAGGAACCCTGATTACCTGATAATTGTATCAAATTGGAACATGCACCAGGCCCTGTTTCCTTTTCTTGAGACCTCTTGTCTCACGAGAGCCTTCATCTTGTCAGCAGCATCACTAGTTAAAATTAAAACTGTTGGCGTTCACATGAGCCACAGTTGTTCTAGTCAGCAGTTCACAACTCATCAGCATTCTGAGCTAAAGTGACTCAGCACTGCTAACTCAGCTGCAGGCTAGATTACTAAGTGGGTTTGGAACTGCAGGATTATGCAGTTCTTGGAGTTAAGTCAAGCAAACAGTGAAACGGGACAAAAACCGCTGACAAAAAGTGGAAGTAATTCCATTGAAACCATTGACAGATGAAGTGAGTATAATTGCTCATCTCGTTACAAAAGTGATGTTCTGATCCTAGTTTATGTCAAAGGAACCGTATAGCTAAACCAGGTTAGCTTTATTGGTGAAGTTGGGGCAAAACCGCATGGAAATGTAGAACTGACTGCTCTCTGTGTGATTATCAGAGGGAACGCCTGAGGGCAGAAATGCTCTGCAGTGCCTGCCTGGAGGTAAACGTTTGAACAGACTCCACCCTGGATCTGTGGGGCCTGCCGAGATGTTAGCCACATTTTTCTTGATCCTGGATGTGTACAGATCCCACATGGAGGGAAGGTCGGCACCGCTGACCTTTTCTGACCAACATCTTCTACAACGTCTTGAATTGCCGTAGGAAATATGTCGGCACACATCCGGGAAGCAAACAGCAGGGGGCTGTGATGTCCTTCATGTGGCTCAACACCATTCAAGCAACGGATTTCAATATCACAGCCATCAGGACAGGGGTCAAGATCAACCAAAATGAGCTGTCAGATGAATCTCTGATACTTCTCTGGAAAAATAAATAGTTCTAATATTTACATACTTGGTGTTAAAAGAGGCATCACGCTGACTGACCTGTTTCGGGTCAGTTAGGGTTTTCAAAATTACTATTTGATAAAAGCACTCTGACCTTCAGTTCTTTCTACAAAAAGATCTGAAGATCACACAACCGACAACCAAAAAACAATAAATAAGAAGGAAATTTAAAAAAATTACACACACAACCGAAAACATCAATAAAAAGTAAAACTAGCGCAGTTTTACTTTTGTTCTCTGAAACCAGTGAAGAGTTTCCTTGTTTGTCCTGTTCAGACATCAGCACACGTCTCATTTTAAGAGGTACGTTTCTCTGCCAGAACCACATGCAGCATGGCGTGATGCTCTTTGGATAATGAACCATTTTTCAATGGTATACACACTTTAAACAACCTTAAAGTGTCCTTTTCTTCAGCAGTATAGTCTTGTGCAGTGAATGTATGCAGAGGCAAATGCGGTTGAGAGTGCTTCTCATTGTTTTCATGGGAAAAATTTCTACTTGTAGGATTTTTTTAAAAACACTTTGTGAGTGTTCCTTGCCTCTTGAAAGAATCTTTTGATTCTTCTTTTGTCAGGAATCTAACATAGGGCTGCCTGGCTGTGGCTTGTCTTTGGTCAATTATGTGCCTTACACTTCTGGACTCCAGGGGTCTTTACTGAAACATTCAGAAGGTTAGGTATGCAGCTATTACCATTATTATTATTATCTTGCAACGCTATGATGCACCCCACTGCTTTACACTTAGTTTGTGGACTAATTTGTGGCTTGCTTCAGTTGTTACTGACGTCCCTGGTGTGAATTTCATGTCAACTGAAATATATCTGCACAGAAAAACTAAACTAAAGCTTTTTTAATACTTATTTATGCAACTGTTTGTAAAATATTCCCTGATGCGTGACAGAATCTAAGAATTTCGCATTACACCTCTTTTCATTTTTACACCATGCTTTCCACTGCCTTACTTGCACTGCGGTGACCTGGTTCTGCTTTTAGATTAAGATTTCTGATGGAAAAGGGACCATAACTGACCATGATCAGGATCCTGGAATAATTGGACTATAGTGTAATGAACTGACAACACAGAGGGAAACAAAAAGTGGAGCCAAATAGCAAGTGTCAGCACTGGATCACATTCTCTCCTCCTCTGGCTTATGACGGAGCCACTGCCCGGCCAAGGATCAGCGACATTCGTCACTCATGCCAGGGCTGACTTTGTTGTGCCACAGGCTACATGAAGAGGTGGACCAAGGCTTCAAACATGGTGACTCATCTGTGACCATCCAGCTCAGCTTTGAGTTTCCTGCCTTAGAGAGAGCAGAGGAGCTCCGTCAGGCAGAACTGCTCCCTTCCTCAGAGTCCAGACGGACCATGAGCATCGACTCTCTGGAGACCAAAATGTTACGCGTTATTCACCCTCCTCACTGCAACGTGGAACGATTTCTTGCAATAAGTAGCTCATATGCAGAGTGAAAATAAAAGCTATTTTTTTAAGTGAGACAGTTCTTTATGGAAGCCCATTTCTGCCACGAATGAAGAAAAATAAGAGCTCAACAGTAAGTCATAATTTCAAGTTATAAAGTCATAATTATGAGAATAAAATAAGTCATAATTTGAGTATTAAAGTCATAATTACAGGAATGTAAGTCATGATTTTAAGACAGGAAGTCACATTGTCTCTCTAGGGAGGCTTGCTCCACTATCTTATAGTTATGACTTCGAAAGTCAAAATTCTAACTTTGTATCTCAAAATTATGACTATGTTGATTTTTTTAGTTTTACTTTTCTTATGCAAATGATCTTCCACAGTTCCTTTTGGGGTTTTTTTCTCCAGTAAAAATGTAATTAGTCTTATTACATCAAGCAGACCTTCTCTTCAGTGACGGTTCAGATTCTTGTGTAATTTATTTTACCTATAATTTTATTTCGCTTTCGAAACGCTGTTCCATAAACACTGTGATCCCTTCATGTTGTGCAAACTGCATTCTGCATCTTCACTCCCTGGCCTTTACAGCTCAGCACAATCAAATGGCAGCCATTAATTTGCGGGATGCTGCAGTTGCCATGTTTTGCATTTTGTATGACAATTTGCGATTTCATCTGCACGACTTTCTCTCCAATGACCTTTTCCATCAGAGCTGCAAAAAGATCCACTCCACTAAGCACCGCTGTTGCTTTATGCTGATTTAGATTCACAACGAACACGACGGTTTCCTTGTTGCCTGTTTCCATGTAGATGCACTAAGTCGATTTCTAATGGCTTTTCAGTATTCAAACATTTTCTGCAACCTGTTTCAATTCAGATTTGACAGAAAATGGTAAAAAAAATAAAAATAAAAAAAAAAGTTTCAATATGTGATCCAGAATGTAAACAATGTAGAATAAAAATGCAGCTCCCTCTAGTTTTTGTTGATAAAGACTGGAGAAGATGGGATGAATATTTTCTGATGATGACGATGTTTATGGTCTAGTCTTCTAAAAAGCTGGCTTCATTTTCAGTAGGTTTCAACATATTAACTCATCTAACCTGCTCTTCCTTATTTGTTCTTTCAGTTTTTGTTTATTTTTGTTAAAAACACAAATTTCCATGTATTTTGTTGCGATTTTATGTGGTATATATACCAAAACAAACTTAAGCAAGTAAGCGGAAGCACTTTTTTTGTCCCATTTTCCCACCAATCTTAAAAACATCTACTAAGTGTTATATGTATTTGATTCAGTAACCCGAAATTAAAGTTAGCCCACCTGAATAAGGTATTCAGGTAAGATCAGACCTAAATAATATAGAATATTTTGCCCAACATGCAATCATGCGATGTGAAATGATTTATTGATACTTTCATTCACCTGTCACTGAAAACAAGTGAGGAAGTTCCCCTATCAGCCAGGCCTGTCACCATCACACATTTTTTCTGGACAAAAGAAATTATCCCAGAATTTATTGTTATAAATGATAACATTGCTGTTTTAAAACTTGGTCTTAAATTTAATTAACTTAAATATACAATAGAAAACATGACAACCAAATAACAATAAATAAGAAGGAAATAAATAAAATTAAAAAAATACACAACCGAAAACATAACTAAAATGTAGTGTGAAGTTTCTGTAAACGAAATTGCTGTTCAAAAAATATTTAATCATCACAATAAAAATTATGGAGCGATTAATTGATTACTGAGACAGGATTACTATAAGCCCAACAACACCACCAGAGATTTAGCAAAGAGCTACAATGGTATCAGTAAGATCAAAGCATATCCATACATCAGAATGACCTAGTCAAAGCCCAGACAGGAGTAGTAAAAGCAATGTTTACAGACCCCCTCCCCTGTCTAATCTGGTAAAGGTTTAGATTTGCAACACAGGTATAGATTTATCAAATAAAAATATTTTCCTTCTACTTCATCATTATACATCATTCTGTTTTGGTCCATTATTGAAAATCCCAGTGAAATACATTGAAGTTTGTGATTAGAATGTGATAAAATGTGATGAAATTGAGGGATGTAACTACTTAGCAAGCCAACTCATACAATGATATCATCCTATGTCCCTTTGACTTTGTGTTGTGACTCAACTGACTCATTTTTGTGTTATAAACATGCCAACAAAGCGCAAACGAATGTAGCATTTTAATAGATGTATCCTCATCTTCACTGTACATTTCGCTGCCACTGTGAAGTGTCTGCTTTTGGTTCCGTCACATATCACATGCTAATTTTAATCAACATTGTGGCCTCCTGTGCCCGCCGGCAGAGACAGGAAAACAAAATCCTCTCCATGGAGAGTCTTCTTGTGCTCCAGGCTTTGGTCTAATCCTTTTCCATGTGAAAGTGAGCCTGTTTATGCTTGCAGTTAGGAGTGTGTGTGAATTATTTCTGCCACTCCGCATCCTGGCGGCAATTGCAGTGACGGGCGACAAGCTTCGGTCTTTCCTTGGAGACGAAATGTGCCAGAGTTCGCTGGAACTGGGATCTGGTGTTTTAGGCTCACCAGAGTTCACTATTTTGGTCTGCATCAGACCAAAATTGGTGTTTTG